>JACCGJ010024475.1:0-32953 GCA_013407085.1 Atriophallophorus winterbourni
CTTTCATCTTGAACATATACACCAACTGATCTCGAACGCAAAGCAGAGTTTGAATATGATACATGAGTTGTTCATTCAACCACAACGTGTTGTAACTATATAAACATTTGACATTACCTGTTTTTTATTTCTTTAATATAAAATAAACTAGTATAAAGGATAACAAATGCTGGATTTTGGGAAAAAGTTCAACGTACATTTACAAAATTAAATATTGGAAGTCGCTTCGTGATAGAGATAAAGGCACACATCTTTGGTTAATAATTAGTAGAAGAAACTTAGATTAAACTTTTCCCGAATCGAAATATTTCAACCAGATAAATTTCCATTACACATAAACAATATGACACGAACGATGAGGAATTCTACCAAAGTTTTAAATTGCCAGTCACATACAAATAAAAATTGTTTCGGTTTCGTCTACATCATCTTCAAGCGTTGTGATGCTTCGCGATTTTTAAAATGCTAATGTACATTTTTTTAAATTTTTATGACCAGCGCAGAAAAGTTTCCATTTGTCTTAATAAAACTGCAGAGCATTCAAAGCATGCGGGGCAACAAACATACTTGTTTTACGTAGAAAAATTGTTAAAATGTTTCGGCAATGGTTCCATGTTGACTGGAAAACTTGAAATAAATGCAAAAAATAATTGTTGAGCAACGCCAATACAAAGTTTCTGTCCTTAAGTCACGAAAACAACGGAGCAAGAACACACTCTTGTTTGACGCTTAGGCGTGAATTTTGCACATTTAACTCAGCAACCGCAAACAGTGAAGTCTGAAGCAGTTCTTTAGCTGTCCCAATAATGTTTCCCGCATTCATAGTTGATTCAGCATTTCAGCTGTCATGTACCTGCTATATGTTTGCCGATTACAACAAGTTTACCGGATAACGGGATTTGTTGCAAGAAAAATCAGTGAGTTATCAAACAGGACGAAAAGTAAAACCTCTATTTCAAAAATATTTTGTCTACGCAGTTGATAAATTTATTGCGACTCTCAGTGATAGTCTAATTGATATTAAATTCATTTAAAATGTCAAATTCGTAGATATGTATGAGATACCAGACAACGATTAATTAGCGCAATGTGACGCAACGGATGAGCAATATTAGAGCATTATATGCTTATATTCCTCCTAAATTAAAAACGTTTGATGTATTTATTTTTTATAATAATGGTTATGAACCTGGGTTACAATACTGAATACTAGCCCAATTTTTACGGAAAGGCATATTATTGCTTCAAGACGTTGAACGCTCAGTTAACAGAACGTTTGAGGTTTGGCCAAAACATATGGAACATCTAATTACTTCAAGTTTTTTATCCTCTACTCACCTATTTTTGTGAGGGGAGTTTTTCTGTTGCATTCCAGCCAAAGTCATACCAGAAGAATATTAAACCTACTGTTCGAAGTGGTAGACGCTTTTTTTGGCTTACCACCGGAAGTATTCTGGACGCTCTATTGGCGACTCTGTCACATATCGTCCTGTGCAAACTGAACTGAACTGAAGCGAATGTGATTCAAAGTTCAAAGATGCGTAAGAATGAATGTATAAGAGTAAGCAAAACATTTTATTGAAAAATATGATTTGACGTTTCCGTATAACACCTTTCAACTGATATCACATTGAATTTTATATTTCCAACAAGTAACTAACAACTAATTAATCAGAAAACTATTGTATTTGTTTTAAACGGTCAAAATGTTGTTTTCATTATTATATTTTCGCGGAGGTCGTTTGATTTTTCTATTTCAACTAAAGTTCGAGATTGATGTAATTTACAAAATATTATATTTGACTTATGTTTTAGAAATGCTCGAAAATATCTCAATAGCAGATGTAATTCAAATTTGCATTTTAAATTACGCGTAATTCTAGTTTTCCTATGAAATAAAAAAATAATTTTCCTAACATCACAGTGAAATGGCCTGTGTCTCTTTTGTAACAAACTGAACAGTCACTACAAAAAAAATTATAAATCTATTCAATGTGCATCAATGCCTCATATAACGTGTTGAATTATTACTACTATACATTTTAGGTCTGTTTTTGTATGGATGCAAATTTATTGATATTTTTAATTAATTCAGTTACTTATCTTACATTGCGAGCATCAGATTTTTAAAGAGGTTAATTATTTTGAAAGCGATATCATAATATGCATATAAAAGGAAAATCCGAATTTCGTTCATGCATACATCCTAAAAATAAAGTGCCTCAAATATTAGCTTCAGTTCGAATGAACTAAATATTTTAAACTAGGTATTAATCTGGACACAATTAGCGTAAGGTAGCTGACTTTGTTTTAGAATAAATAGTTTTCTAGCAACAAAAGCTATAAAGCATTCAAATTCGAAAAAAATGATTTTCAATATGGGTATCTGGTTTGATGGTAAGAACAGGATAACACCAAATTGAATTCCACAAAAGCGAGGCCACACAACGTTTTGTATACTAAGTCTGAACGTTCTTATTTACTTTACTATACTTTTGTGCGACAATCTCATCCTGGAGGATGAGTCAGCTTCGTTGACGTCACGGATTGCAACCAACTACGCTCGGCGGTTAGAAGCGAGATCCGCATAGATTTTGAGCCAGGTCTGGTCCCATGTGCGCCATCCATACACCGATCGTAGACCAAGCAGCTCCACATCCGATCTCACTGTAGCGAGGCATGTCTTCATTTGTCCTCCGCTACGACAACGCCCACTGAGTTTCTTTCTATATCAGTATTCTCAGGCTCATTTACATGAAACACAATAGAAGTTATTAGATGAAATTGTTATTTAAAGGTAATTTCCACATTTCTTTTAGAACTGGTGACAAACCGAAGTGATGCTTAACAAAGCGATATAAATATTCGAGAAATTGTTATGATCTGGCATTACAGTTACTATCAGTTTCTGAATGTTTGTTTCGGCAGAAGAGGAATAGCGTATCAACTTTATTGATTGTAATAAAGGTGATAAATATTAAGAATGAATTTTTGCGTGACTTAGCCTACCGTCATAGTCACTTGGTTTTGAAAATAATATATATCAAACTGCGAAAGCTGTTTTGAAGAGCACATTTATAAGTCAGGAGTCACAAAAGTATTACAAGTGGCATTCGAGGTAGGAATTACGAATTCATGATATAACTTAATGTAAGCGTGTTCGTAGAAAGTGAAGATATTATGGATAGCATGTTTTCATTTAATTACCACATTCCGAGTATTGCTATGGAAATAATTATAAGGTCTCCGAACGTAGTCTATATTACCAGTAAGTAAGAAATATATTTCAAGTTAAGGATTGTTGTGCAAAACTCAAATTTGGGAATATGTACGCGGGTATTTTGTGATGTCGTTTGTTGAGAAGTTTAAATAAACTAACTCTGCATTTGCGAGAGCCTAAAAAGCACACTTTCAAATTATACTTCATTTTAGGCTATACTTACTCTGACACGAGACACTATTGTGACGTTGCTCAAATGTTTTGTATATAAAATATATGTATATTGATAGAGCACCTTAAATTGTAAAAGTTTGATATATGAATAGAGATTCCATATTTGCTATTAATGCAGGATTCCAAAGCGCGAAAATTATTAGGGGAATTCTATCTGTAACCTAAGCTTACTATCATTACCAAACAATTTGTGATTGGTTGTTAACCATCACCAGGTAAATCGCTGGTGTATACAGAGAACATTGTTTTATCTGACCAGTGGCATTATTGATCCAGGAGTGCACTTTATTCATAGATTTATCCATGGACGATATGCAAGTAAAAATGATGTGCTCTACACGACCCACAATAAGGTATATCGGGTCGGATGTTAAAAATATTGAAACCTTTTTAAAACCTTTTTTCAAACGTAAAAACATACTTGTACATATGGGTATCTAGCGATTTAAACAAAACGTCAATGATTTCAGTGTGTACGACATTAAAACGTGAATTGTTCCACTGTTGGTAAAGTTTAGATTGGTTACCAGGCAGAGGTGTGTTGTGGAAAAGATGTAACTTATTACTGTATGGATGATTTGATTTTTTGAGCACTCTCCAAATAAGAATTAGTGCTCCTCGTTGCCATCTGTACTAGGCTGAATGCAATTTCAATATTCTTATTCGCAGTTCGCATGGATAATTAGAAAGTTCAAGGACGAGTATTTCGCTCTGCGCTGTGAAGTTTCCATAGCTGAATACATTTTTCAACCAAGGAAATATCCTTGATACGAGGGCAGATATAGGTTAAGATCAATATGCGGGTTATCTTTGCGGCAAACAAACGTAGGGCTCTTCTGAGAAAACTTCAGTTGTTTTTAGCTTTGCTCGCAGCGAGTCGACATTGCATAGAGTTTCCTAGGTCAAACTGAATAATCACACATAATTGTTATTTAAAGGAGTCGGATTTAATAACATTACGAACTAGATAAAATCCTTTGTTCAACTTGCTGTTGAGCGACAATATGCTACATTTTGATGCATTCAGTGACATTTCGTTGTTTAGGGACCTGGTGTAAATCACATAGAGATCGCGTTGCAGGTTCTGCGTGTACTCTGTGAAGTATATCTTGCTCCAAAACTTTGCATCCTCAGCGAACATAAGCACTGGAGACTGTATTATAGTAGCCAAGTCATTTATATATGTTAAAAATGAGAGTGTTTCGAGAACTGACCCTCGTGGAAAACCACGGACAAATTTAATCGACCCAGTTAGCTCACGTTTTGACTCGCACGTACGTCTCATGTGATATTAACCATTCTGTAATCAATACATGGAGTTTAACATATACTCCATAGGTAAGGAGTTTCGACAAGAGCAGTTAGTGATTAGCACAATCAAATGCTTTTAAGAAATCAATATAAATTACGTCCACAGAGTTGCCAGCATCCAGTAGCTCAGACAATGATTTTTTTTGCTGATAGCGATTTTTTCATGCAATATGGTTTTTTATGAATCCATGCTGTGCTTCGGAGATAAGATTAATAATCTCGAAGTAATTCCGCAATGCATCACCTATGATGGCGTCGGTGTTGCCAATTCGGACGACCTATTATGCGGAAGGCTGGTGTGTATATTATCTATTCCTGACGAACCAGTTTCCTTCATGGTCATTAATTTTGTTTTAGCAACGTTAGGGGGGAATTCCGCGTCGTGAAGAATTTGCTGGCTGAAGATGTTAGAGATAAGAAACTGTCCATGTGTCGACAGTTGGTAAATTCCTGATGCAAATTATTGTCGAAGAACGTCTGCACAATATTTAATTAATGTCACTATGCCTTTATGAGAGGCCAGTGGCGGCATTCCCATTTTAACACTCCATAGGTTGTTGACGTGCTTGTACAATGTTTTGTGATTCATAACAAACATTTCGACTAATATGATTTGGTAATGTTGTCTATCAATACAAATAAAACAGACCCACTTATTTGGTAATAAGGTGTAGTTGCACCAATTTAGTTGTGACGGATCGTCCATGTATTTATACCAGGCCTTGTCACGTTTTACATAATCATTTCCGCGTACTGCTCATGGGAGGTTTTTTGAACGCTGTTTGTTACATATTATTTTCAAGTGTAATGACAAATCAATATATATATATATATATATATATATATATATGCTCCAGCTTTCTTGAATGTGGTTCAGTTCTTTGAAATGTATATGTCAAAGCCACTAGCAAGCACCCCATTTGAAGAATATCAAACAGGTTTCTGTGAGTTTCAGGAGCATGTAATACAATTTGCATGGAAAAAGAAATATACACGCTGAAGTGAATGAAATGATGCCCTGGCTTTTCTATCATTGTCATCAGAGGCGTCACACAGGTACAATGTACCGAATGCTTAACTGACATACTACAATTATAAATGAAAAGTCCTAAAAGATGGATAAGGATGATATTTAAATAGCTACGCATGCTACAGAAGAGTATACACAAACAAATTGGGATGAAGTAAGAAAGAGTTTGAAGAGTAGCGCCAACATTAGCTTGTTTCTGTTTATCCGTCCTGCTGTATCGTTTAAGCGGGCTGGGATACGGCCAGTTCGCCCAGGCATAGACAGGAGAACATTTAGGATTCTCGACCAAAGCATTTGGCTGAAAATCCAGACTCACAAGGCAGATATTATTAAGCAAATGATGCATAAATACCTCATAGAAGAATGAATTATGAGTTGACTTTCTTCAGGAAATTGTAGATATTTATTTACAGGATAATTGGTCATCTATCTACGTATAGGTCATAGATTTATCATCTCAAAGCTAAGGCCTGTTCTCACAAATTTGCACTACGTTTTATTCAAAATTACGCGACGTGAAGTAAATAAAAATTACACTCTTATTCACACATGAAACCGTTATATCAATTGGTGGTCGATTGAACTGTAATTGGTTCGAGGATACGTGAGTTAAATAATGAGCAATGTTTCAGTCTTACGAGTTTTATTCCTATCGCGCATCGTAGGTCGCCCCATCCTACGAACGAACCTCATACTTAACTAACGATCAAGAAAGATATCATTTTATTACAAAGCATGCTAACTTTCACGCATTTTGTAAGGCATGCCAAATTTTGAACGGCAAAATATAGATTTTTCACTATCTTGTGTGTAATTTCATACAGCAAATTTTGACTAAGCTAGCTTGAATATAATCAAAGTTAACAAAAGGTTTATTGTGGATCAGTTGTTAGTTAATCGTTGCACTATTCTGTTAGAATTCCATAGGAGACTAGGATATTCAATCTCTCTCAATTTAGTGGTTTGAATACATTGAAATTCTTATAAACTCCTGAAATGGTAGTTCATTTTTTTCTTTTTCAGATATCATTCAGCAAATGACTTATAAATATCTCCGGGGAAAATGCATTCTGATTGGTGTGTTTGTGTAGTATCTTTTAATGTTTGTACCGGAAGGCACAGCTGCTGGCGGAAAGACGGCTCTCGTTCAGTCACTTATGAGTGGAGGGAGAGAATTTCCGAAGGCTTACAACATGGTAAATCACCAAGCAAAATGATACAACCGATTCTAGTCAGTTTCTCCTGAACTTGTGGTAAAGAATCTAATCATACCTGAATCGAATGACACTGTGGTAAGTCGTTTTTTCTTATTGCAGCTAAATGTCCAGGAGGTATTGTTGTATTGTCTGCCTGGAAAAGAAATATTTCGTCAAATATTCTCAAAACACGTATGTTTTCATTACATTTTTCTAAACACTTTTGAAGATTGATGAAGCAGATATGATTTTGTTAGTGTTTGATGTGACGGACAAAAAAAGTTTTGAACATGCTATTTCTTTTGTGAACAAATTTCGAACCGAAGAGTGTCATGCCAACAAACCGAGTACGCATTAACAAATGATAATTTTTCAGTTGCTCTTGTCGCCACAAAAATTGATTTAAGAAACCGGAGACAAATTTCAGAAAAAGAAGCAAACACACAATCAACGGAAATGAATATTCATTACTTTGAAACGTCCGCGGTGAGATTTTGGGAGGTGTACATTATTTCAACGGAGAATTAGTTTTCTTTATTCTTTTTCACCTGCATCCTTTGAAATAAAGAGTGGCCTTACCTAGTCAGTGTAAACATAAACCAGAAATGGTTCCTTATAACATATCAGACTACTTAATTAATTGATGTGTGTATGATTTGGTTGTGAAGAATGAACGTAATTACTCAGGTTACAGAGTTTGAATATGATACATGAGTTCTTCATTCAACCACAGGGTGTACTAACTACATAAGCTTTTGACATTACCTGTTTTTAATTTCTGTAATATAACGTAAACTAGTATAAAGAAAACCGAATGCTTGATTTTGAAAAAAAAACGTTCAACCTAATTTAAAAATGTATTATTGCAAGTTGATTTGTGATAGAGACAGAGGCCCATATCTTTGGGACGAAAGAAGTAGATGGAACCTTTATTTGTTTAAAGAAACTTTCTTCGAATCTAATTATTCTAACCAGATAAATTTTAAATACACATACCAAATATGACAGAAACGTTAGAGAATTCTACGAAAAGTTTAAATTGCCAGTAATATTCAAATAAAAATTGCTTCGGTTTCGTCTACAGTATCATCAAGTGTTGCAATGCTTCGCGATTTTTAAATTTTTTTCATAAATTTTTATGACCGGCGCAGCAAATTCCCCATTTGCCAAATTGAAAATGCAGAGCACTTAAAGCATGCGGGGCAACAAACATACTTCTTTTACGTAGAAAAATTGTGTATTTGGGTCATTAAAATACAGTCGGACCTCGTTTAGTTCACAGAGTGCTCCTCTGAGTTTCCAAAAGTTGACTTTGCGGGTGACCTTCGCCATTTTAAATCCAATTACTTATTAAATATAACGTTTTCACTGCAAGCAACTTAAATTATTATTTTTCTTATTCAGGAGTTTGATTTTTGTATACTTATAAGTACCACATATTTCGATATAGCCAAAATTGGATGACGTTTGCCTTAATATCTTTCTTGCATTGCAGAAAGAATTTGAAGGTGTTGAAGAACCGTTTATCCACTTGGCGAAGGAATATCGAGATATCTTTCTCAAGAATTTGGAGATTTTTCAAACTTTAGCGGCTTAAACAAGCGTCATGATTCCGCTACATTATATTGTATACCCAGAACAAAAGTTTCATTAATAGCTTTACTCACAAATGAGAGCCGGGTTAACAAAAGCTGTGCTTCATAAAATGTTACAAATCTACATGGGATCGTGTAGTTAGAGGTAAATGACAAACTCATGAACATATGTTTCATGTGGATATCAACGTCGGTCTGTGTGACTCAGTACAGTTTGGGCTTGGCTTAGGCTGCTTAGCTGTGAATTTAAGCAGAGATAGCGGATGCAATGTCATTTAGTCTAGTTCATTATTCTTTCTTCCACAAAATAGTTATATTTAAAGATAAACATCCAATGTTAAATTTTGTACTCCTGGTGTTACATTTTAAACAATTAAAAACATCCACTGTGACAGTGAATACACAATTCCATGAAGGAACTTGATAATAACTTGTTCATTACAGACTCTGCACCTGACAGGCCAAATGCATGACTATTTCATTCGTTTCGATTTCCCATTAAGCTAGTCAGTTGCTTCCACGCATAATACAGCTGAAACCTAGGAAAAGCATTCGAATTTTCTAATGATTTATTCTTTACCAAGTTCAAGCATTTTGTCAAATCTCCTCCGAACTGCTATCGTTTTTACTACTATGGTATTAACACTAAAAGGAAGCGCCTCATAGTCATGAGTATGGTGAGCATCTACACCTTTATATCCACATGAAATACTTTGATTAGTAGCATGAATATTGTTTACAAAATAATGGGAGTAACTGTTGAATGTATGAGTGAGAGCAGCAAAGTAGATGTGAGTTGCAGGGTGACAAAAGTGGCCTAAGAACATTTCCAATATTGTGCCGGTTTCTGGCTGTTTGCCGTCCTCATGTGAAGACAGTAAGATCAGTTTCAATGAGCATTGAAACAGTGGTAAAGCGGTAAACAAAGAGACACTTGTATGTCATTGTTATAAAAAGTTCTTACAAAGAACCACGATGATCAAATACAGAAACACCCAGTGATTCCTGGCTAATTTCTAGTGGCGCATATAAAAGACTAATATAATGTGGTGCTCACATCTCCATCCCTTACACATCACTACCGGTTTCTGGCCGTTTGCCGTTATCAGGTGGAGACAGCAAGATCAAGGTCAATGAGGCATTTTTACAACGTTTTCAAAAGAAAAGATTATATGTCTCACCGGTAAATTTCGAGGGTCATCAGGTTAATAAAATAACAGTACGTAGGTTAAAATGTTAGACATATTTATTGATCTTTGGAACAATGTTTCTGCCGTTCATATAGTAGCCGACAAATGAAGAAATGCTCAGAGGATATTATAATACTTCTGAAGTTTTCATGGACAGGTCAAATGGAATGGATTGCTGTAAAACTTATACATTCCTCATTTGCGATAGAATTGAAATAAAGTACGATTTGTAAGGAAGTCCACCATTGACTTGATATCTTGTTAGGAAATGACATAAATATTCAGGTAGGGATGTCTTAAGAGGCAATTAACTTGCTGCTTCCAAGACGCGTGAGTTACGCGATTGTGTTGTTAATCATATGAAATCTTTTCTAATGCAATTATTTCAATCATTAATTTTTACCGAGTATCTACATCTGAAGCCTTGCATACTAATTCATCGTCGCATGATCTGCGTTTAATCCGACATCAGCGTCCACACCTGAAAGTAGAGTTGGAATATAAAATGTTTTAGGAAATTCTAGCTTCCAGTATAGTAGAAGATTTCACAGTGTAAACAATGGGAACTTCAGCAAATTTTTATACGGAATACAATTGATAAAATTGTTCTATATATACAATATCGCGGAATCAATTAAGACCGGCTAAGTTCTAGCGATTCACCAACTGAAAAACATAAAATTGTTTGAAATACGGAAATAATGGTATTTTTGATCAGGATGGAGTAATATCGACAAAGAAAAATGCGAAATCACTGAAAAGCATAAAGCACATCTGAAATTATTTTTATACTTATATTACTCATTAGTAATTGCTGTGTCCTAGAACCCCAGATTTGCGAACACTAAACTGTATTCTGAAACCTCAGACAATCCACGGCTGACCGCCGCTTCAAACATGAATAATCAATACCGAAACAATGGGACCAATCAGAACCAAGGTCACGCTCACGAGAGTCTCGTGATTGGCTGCCGGCTTCCTGCATACACAGCATCACCTCTCTCTCTCCTTTGAGCTTGAGCTGCGCAGCATTCTTGTAGGGGGTACAGGAACAGTATTCGGACATCGGTAGAGGCGTCGGGCATTGGCTCTCACTCCATTATCGAGCTCGTATGTTCCTGGAGTCAATACCCTTGTTATACGACTAGGTGGAGTTAGTTTGAAATCGCCTTTCGGTACTTGCGCCTTGCGGAGTCTGACATAACGCCCAGGATGCAGTGTATCACCTGATTTTCTGTAGGTTTCTTGGTATTTGGTACGTCTGTCGTATTCCGCGCTGGAAGCAGTAGGATTCAATGGAACAGCGGCATTCAGTTTTGTACGTATCATTCTCCCAAACATCATTTCGGATGGAAGCTTCCCGGTTGCCATATTCGGGGTGTTTCTATAGCTTTCCAATGCTGTAATAACTGCGTCTTCCCATCTTTCCCCTCCGTCAACAATGGCTTGTACACTTTCCTTGAGGGTTCTATTCATTCGCTCAGCTAAGCCGTTTGCTGAAGGGTTATAGGGTACTGTACGGACATGTCTTATATTGTTTTCTTGCAGATATTTGGCCAATTCAAAACTTCTGAATTGAGGTCCGTTATCAGTGACAACTTCTTCGGGAATTCCGAAACGGGCAAAAATATAACGGAACCATTTGATAACAGTCGAAGCGTTGATATCACCACATAGTAAAGCTTCC
Source organism: Atriophallophorus winterbourni (assembly GCA_013407085.1). Classification (NCBI taxonomy): domain Eukaryota; kingdom Metazoa; phylum Platyhelminthes; class Trematoda; order Plagiorchiida; family Microphallidae; genus Atriophallophorus; species Atriophallophorus winterbourni. The sequence goes on from JACCGJ010024475.1 coordinate 11,464, forward strand.
GGCCATTTCGTATAGAAGCATGTTGCAACCAGAATGTTTTTCTTCGAACTTGGAGCCCGAGCAAATGGCCCCATGATGTCTACTGCAATTTTACTCCATGGCCTCATAGGATACACGATCGGTTGGATAGGAGCTTTGATTGGCTTCGCAGACTTATCTGAGTTGCGGCATGGTGTACACATCTGAATGGCATTTTCCACAGCGGAATTGAAGGCTGGCCACCAATGGTATTGTCGAATGCGAGTCTTGGTTCGTACGATTCCTAGATGTCCTTCATGTGCACAGGAGATGACCGTCGACACAAGTTCTTGCGGTATAACGAATTTGCATCCACGCATCAGACATCCATCAATAAATGCTAGCTCGTTCCGCACATCATAGAAAGGAAGAAGCCCTTGCGTTATTTGTCGTTTTTCTGGCCAACCGTTCAGAATAAAATCAATCACGCGCTTCAATACTGGATCATCCCTCGTCTTTTGTTGAATCATTTCTCGACTGATTGCGGGTACGCAGGATTCTTTTATCGCAGATATCATACGGTAGTCATCGAGGTCGTCTGTTTCAGTGTCACAGTCAAAGGTAATCTTGAAAGCGCATCAGCCTGGAATGTACGTGACATCAAAATCGTAATTCAGCAATCGAGCATACCAGCGACTGATTCTCAGTGGTTTTTGTCCTCGATTACCTCTAGTCAGTAATGTAACGAGTGCAGAGTGGTCAGTACGAAGCGTGAACTTCCTGCCAAAGAGGTAAATATGCCATTTTTCGCATGCCCACATACAAGCCAAGGCTTCTTTTTCGCCAACAGAGTAGTTCCTTTCCGTTTTAGACAGTGATCTCGAGGCAAAGGCAATCACTCTTTCTTCACCATTTTGAAGTTGTGACAGGACAGCTCCGATACCCACATCTGGCGCATCTGTCGACACATATGTTGCACTTGTTTCATCAAATATCGCGACTGTTGGTGCAGAGGCAATCAGTCTACGTATTTCTTGGTATGCATTTTCCTGATCGAATTCCCACGTAAAAACGGCATCTTGCCTGGTCATCTTCCGGAGGGGCTCGGAAATCGTAGAGAAGTTCTGAAGGTGACGGAGGTAGTAAGTGCACAAACCGAGAAAATGTTTGACATCCACAGCGCTCTGAGGCTTTGGGCACTCCAAAATAGCGCGTATATTATCCACACTTGGTCGAATTCCAGCTGCTGTGATTGTGAAACTCAAAAAGTTAACTGAAGTCGTAGAAAACGCACATTTGCTGGGATTCACTCGAAGATTCAGATCAGACAGACGTTTCAGTACCGCATCTAAGTTCTGTTGATGATCGCTATCATTCTTCCCGAAGACACATATATCATCCATGTAAGCGATGCAACCCTTCAAATCCGCGAGTGATAGAGTAATAAACTTTTGCCACGCAGCAGGCGCACTACTCAGACCCATCGGAAGGACTTTGTACTGAAATAGACCATCAGGGGTTAGAAAAGCTGTCAGAGCTCTGGATTCAGGTGTTAGAGGCATATGAAAGTAGGCACTCTTGATATCCAGCTTGGAGAACACTTTGGATCCGGACAGTTTGGTAATTAATTCGTCAGCACTGGGTAACGGAAACCTTTCGACAACGATCTGCTTATTCAATGCACGCAGATCACTGCATATACGAACAGACCCATCTTTTTTTGAAACGGCCACTAGGGGATGTACCCAATCGGAACATTGTATGGATTCGATGATATCCTGATCAACCATTTCTTTTATAGCACTCGAAACAGCTTCCTTCTTGGCCAAGGGAATTGGACGTGGCTGATTAATGGCGACTGGTTGCACATCCACTTTCAGACGAATATGATGTTGGGCATTCTTGATTCTCCCAATTCCGCTTTCAAAAAGTTTGGGATATTTCGACTGTACATGTTGAACATCGATGGCTGACACATACATATTGTTTATGTTCGGGTTAACTTTCAGAGCAACCATTGCATTGCGGCCAAGTAGGGGCTTTGTTTTACTTCCAGATACGTAAACAGATACTGGACACCATGAGGAGTCATGCAAACAAATATTCACGATTATGAAACCCAGTATCTCAATCTTATCACTGGAATAACTGCCGAATTGATAGCGAGAGGGCTGAATGGGAAAGTCTGTCAAATAGTCTTCGTAAAAGTTTCGAGGAACAATCGTAACAGGAGAAGCAGAATCTAATTCCATATTCAATGAAATTTTATCATGACCAATATCGAAAAGCACGGAGCGGATGTCAGATGCTGGTAACTTGGGCTCAGTCGGTATACCCACAGTATTTCTAGGTGCAAATCGCAAGGCGTAAATTGTAGTTATGTCATCAAATTTTTCCGATTCATGGGGACAAGAATCGATAAGGTTGACTCGGCGGCCACGACACACCCGGGCAAAATGTCCTTGCTTACCGCAAACTCGACATTGAGCTTTTAATGCTGGACAGGATTGAAAGTTTGCCTTATGTTGTGTACTGCCGCAACGATAGCATTTCATGGAGCTGATGTTCTTACTACTTGTAGCTTGTGTGACGTTGATTTGATGTGACTCAGAACTTGTGGGATGCTGAAATAGCTTGTTTCCCTCCTTAACATCGTATTTCGTTCGAGCAATCTCACACGCGATGTCCCACGTCAATTTGTTTGCATCATGAGTCAGGATTGCTTCACGCGTGCCATTGTCAGATAATCCCATGAGGAGTTGTTGTATTAAGAACGTATCTTCAACTTTCTTTAGAGGAATATTGTTGTATTCACACGGACGAGCTGCATGCAGTAGTCTGGTTATGAATTCATCAACTGGTTCTCCGGACTCTTGGCAAACCTTCGAGAAACGAAACCGGGCAACATATTTGTTTACTCGAGGACCCCAGCATTTATCTAGCGCAGTAAATGCTTCTCTGAAGTCTTTCACTTTGGCCAACTGTAAATCATCGAATACTCGTGAGCCTTCACGACCAAGATTAGAACGTAGTAATTTCAGTAAAATCACTGGATTAGTTAAATATTCTGGTTTGGACACACAGATAAGTCCACAAAGTCACAGAATGAATTTTTCCAATTTTTCCAATCATCCGAAGTAGGCTTTTCAGCACCAGCGGGCCAGAATTCAGTAGGAGGCCGGAGGAAATCCATTGGAATCAGTAACGTGAAGAAAGTAGATGCAGATTCGTCAAGAACACTAATTGAAACTCGCGACGCCAATTGCTGTGTCCTAGAACCCCAGATTTGCGAACACTAAACTGTATTCTGAAACCTCAGACAATCCACGGCTGACCGCCGCTTCAAACATGAATAATCAATACCGAACGAAGGTCACGCTCACGAGAGTCTCGTGATTGGCTGCCGGCTTCCTGCATACACAGCAGTAATTATACCTAAGTGTATTGTTTACTAAATTTTAGGCACCATTTGTTGATTATTCGAAAGAAGAGAACCACAATTTGCTCAATAGCGGTTAACTGATTGCCAAAACATGCAAATAATACAGATTTACAGTGAAAACTGAAGCAAATCGTTTAAAATTCAGGCAGGAATTTATCATTTGGTCGGAACCAGAAACAACGTTTCAATAAATCTTATAATGTCTAGTACAATTAGACAGGCTCGATTTTGCTGAGTCTTCAATGCTAATAAAACTAGGCAGCTACTTTTTGCTTGCTCAAGGTTATACGGCCGATGATTAGATGTCAAAATATCGATAGTGTTCCATGTCCTCTGAATAAATGTTTCAATTGTGTTAGAAATAAAGCAATAATACTCTAAGTTACTTTTGCGTGCGCCATCGTAAATTGAAAAGATATTAGAAGTTCAGCATACCAAACACCATGATCTATGCTGGCGTAGCATAATTAATAACAGATCTTTCAAATTCCGATAGGATGACAGGCACGGTTATAGTTGAATGCCACTGTTGTAGTTCATGGTGTACCCATTTCGAACGAAGTAGAATCCAGCAAACGTATGCAACACGATTGCAGTGAATGGAGATTCTTACAAGAGATTCTAGGTTTAAAGGGTATAATAACTACTCATGTTATGCGCCTTATACCGAAAAAAGAAACGCATCAGCCTCCTCCTCTCAAAATATCATTCCGCACAGATGATATGAAGGATAGAATACTCGAGGCGTGGTATCAATGTCGAAACTTTGCACCTCCTGAAATTCGTATTCGGGCTGTATACGACATAAAACGCACGAACACCATTGTTCCTGAAATGACTTCGCTACCAAGTCAATCAAATGCACCTGAGACAAAAAAACGTGGAGCAGCCGACCAATTCTGGGTCGGCGAATCCACTACTATGAGCTCTTCATCGTCAACAAAAATCAAATCTCTATCATGCTGTTACACCAATGCTCAGAGCCTTCTGGGCAAGTTTACTGAACTGTATTCACGTGCGACCGTGGCGTCTTGGGATTTGATTGCAGTGACAGAAACCTGGTTGTGTAATTCTATACACGATTCTGAACTTAAAATCCCTCATATGATGATTTACCGAAAAGATCGAGCAACAAAAGGTGGCGGTGTCCTCCTCTACTTACATGAAAGCATCAACTGCACTATACTTCTCTCCCCCGAGTTAGATGTCCCAGATACATTGTTTTGCTCTTTTGACTTGCATGATAAACGTAAGTGCCTCTTAGCATTGATTTATCGACCCCCTTCTTCATCATCTGCCGCTGACACTGTTCTTGCTAATGCAATACGTTTTGCATTGAAGCTCACATATTCACATTCGCTCCTGCTCGGTGATTTTAATGTACCGACCCTTGCAACACACATTACTGGTGACGATTCATTCAAAAGCTTTCTTCAAGAAATAATGACTTGCACCCCTCTTTACAACCATGTGCAACAACCAACGCGATTTCGATCTGAACAAACCCCATCTAGCCTGGACCTCATACTTACAAACGAAGAACTCATGATAGAATCTGTTTCCTATACAGCTCCACTCGGATTGAGTGATCATGTTGTCATGACATTTGATTATACTTATCAATACGAACCAGCGGGAAATACTCAACGAACGTATGCAACTGTGAACTATGACTTGCTTCGAGCTCTTGCTACTGCAAATCGATGGGATTTCCTTGAACTCAAATCAGCTAAGGAAATCTGGGAAACGTTTTACAGCCAACTTCGTATTATCATTGACTTATCATCGAAGGTAAAAAATAATATCCAGCAAACAGCGTCCGAAAAAGCCTCTCAGAAGCAGTACTCGGAAATGGATGTGTAAACGTGACAATGCCTGGTACAAATACTTGGACGATCCTTCTGGGATAACTTGGTGCTACTACACGTTATTGCGAAATAAGTGTGTCTGCCTCAACGAACAGACAGGAAAGATTACCAAATCAGTCTTGTCGAAAAATTCATTATAAATCCCAAAGCATTGTATAGACACGTCAACGACCTCCGGAATGTTAAAATGGGAATACCGCCACTGGTCTCTGGTACTGGAATAGTTACGTCATTTAAAGATTGTGCTAACGTTTTCCGACAACAATTTGCATCAGTTATCTCACAAGTGTCGACCCATAGACAGCCCTTAAACTCTGACAGCTGCAGCCTGCCAATTCTTTTATGCAGCGCTTTTTAAAGGAGGCCAGATGCCATGATTGGCCTAAAAATAAACGCATTCTGATTCGTGCCCCTTGAACGGATTCTGATTAGTCAGCTAATATATACTTCGTGCCCCCGGAAAGTAAGAATAACGGATGCCCAATTCTTCTGGGGGTGGAGTTTCCCCCCAACGTTGTTCAAACAAAATTAATGACGATGAAGAGAACAGGCTCACCCGGTATAGACAATATACACGCAAACATTTTGCACAATCTATCTTCCGAGTTGGCAATACCGACATCTTACGTATTCACGACGATGTTCGAGCAGAGCTTTGTACCAGAAACTTGGAAAACTGCCCTGATTAGTCCCATCTACAAGGGTGGTAAAAGAAATGATCCTTTAAACTATCGCCCGATAGCGTTATTACCAGTGCTATCCAAAGTAATGGAGTCCATAATAGCTGATGCCTTATGGAATCACTTTGAGATTAATAATTTAATCGCCGAGGCACAGCATGGATTTAGGAAAAAACGATCCTGTCTGACAAACTTGCTATTAGCAAAAGAATCTTGGTCTGAGCTACTGGATGCCGGCCACTCCGTGGACGTAATTTATATCGATTTCTCAAAAGCCTTCGATCGTGTGAATCACGAAATACTTTCAATTCAATTCAATTCAATTTAATGGTCCAAAAAGCACATAGCTTTACAAAAACCACAGAATAATATGCGAATTACAAATAACATAGGTAGTAAAACGGGATTTGTTTTCCTACTGATTAGTTCAGGAATCACGTGAAAATACATAGAGCAGAAATTGTTTTCAACCGGTTTGATAGGGTAAATATGTATAGTTTACTTGGATGCATTGGTTCAAAGCTTTATGATGCAGAATATATTGTTTCAATGTTTGGATTGGTCAACATGAAATTGTCCAAATTCGATTTGAATATATCCAAGTTGGGTGAATGTGCAACATTACAAGGTAGGCAGTTCCAGGTAAAGCATACACGTACAGAATAAAAGTACCTTCGACAGTTCAGTCTCGAGTCAGGAATATGTACTGTATAGTCGTGACTCCGGCTGGTTCTGCGTGGTAGTCGCGTGAATAGTTGATTTAGGGGATGGTTGGGGGTATGCAGTATATTGAACATAAGTATCAAATCACCTCTAAGACGGCGGTAGCGAAAGTCGAAACTACTCACCTACGGAGCACAGGGTAAACTCCATGCATGGATTAAAGAATGGTTGATATCTCGTGAGATGTACGTGAGAGTCAAAAACGAACTATCCGAGTCGATTAAAGTTGCCCGTGGTGTCCCACAAGGATCAGTCCTCGGACCGCTTTTGTTTTTAATATATATAAACGACTTGCCTACTGTATTACAGTCGTCCGTGCTTATTTTCGCTGATGACGCAAAGCTTTGGCGCAAGATAGACTCCACAGACGACACACAGAACCTGCAACGGGATCTCGATATGATTCACACTTGGTCCATAGACAACGAAATGCCCCTGAATGCTTCGAAATGCAGCCTATTGTCTCTCAACAGCAAGTCGAGCAAAGAATATTATCTTGGTCGCACTGTTATTAAACCCGCCTCCTCCGAAAAAGATTTAGGTGTGATTATCCAATCAGACTTAGGAAACTCAATGCAATGTCGACTGGCTGCCTGCAAAGCTGAAAACAACTTGGGTCTCCTTAAAAGAGTCCTAGGTTCGTTTGACCCCAATATTGCCTGCAAATTGATTTCAACGTACATCCGTCCTCATGTTGAATATGCTATACCGGCATGGGATCCTTGGTTGAAAAAAGATATTCTGCTATTAGAAACTCCACAGCGCAGAGCGACAAAACTCGTCCTGGGACTATCAAATTATCCATACGAAACGCGACTTAAATTATTGAATTTGCATTCGGCTGAATACAGACGGAAACGAGGAGCACTTATATTCATTTGGACAGTGCTTAATCAAACAAATCATCCTTGCGGTCATTTGTTTCATCTTTCCCATAACACACATCTGCGAGGTCACCAATTAAAACTTTACCAACAGCATAGCAGGTTGAACTGCCGCAAATATGCATTTTCCGTTCGCAATGTGCAACTGTGGAACAGTTTACCTACTCATGTGGTACAATCTGGAACTGTTGAAGTTTTCAAAAAATCACTAGATATCCACATGGAAAAGTATGTTTTTTGTGTTTGACAATAATCTAACAATATTTTGATATTTTTACCATCCGACCCGATGTACATTTTTGTGGGTCTTGTAAAGCATAGCTTTTTACCTGCATATAATCTATGAATAAATCTATGAATGAATAACCTTGATGATGACGAAGTTTGTGAACCACATTTGCCATCCTGTAGGTCAAATGTGCTTCCAAATGGATAAGTATATTCACGAATATTGCAGGTATAAGAGAAACGTATATGAGTGGTATAACGCTCCACGTTCAATAATACATCTAAAAGATGAGGCATATAAGGTTTTGCGAATGCCGCAATCTACAAGATCAAGTGCAATGGCTTCCTGGTGTTTAGATCGAACAAACGTTTCCATAACTTTGCGCAAGGATAAAGGAACACATAAAACGATAAGGAAAGCATCAAAACGATTCCAATGAACACCATACACGGACTAAAAATAAGGCCAAAGTGAACACGCTCTGAAAACAAGTAGCAACGTTGGTATTAATAACACGAAAGTGATAATGATGTGTGAAACCTTATTGAGAAGATATTTGAAAATATTCGAGACCGATCGGGAGTGCATAATATTGAAAATAAAGTTTGCAAAGAATCGGTTATAGCAAGTTCTTGGTAACGTTTCACTTCTAAACACAGAAGCTTCGTCACACCAAGGGTGTCGGTACGAACAGTGTTCAAGTTTAAATGGCATTTTCTCGGCCAATCCTGAGTTCTCTAAGCTAGACAGGGGAGAACAAAATAATTGATCAAACCCCGTAATTGCTGTGTTCATCCCTAATTGTTTATTAAGTGTACAGGTGTGAACAGCGTCTGCTGCCACACTGCATACGTAATCATGTGCGCATTAGGTGTCATGTTCGTTAACGTTTATCCGCTGCAGAACCAGACGCCAGATTTCGGGGGGTGAGCAACGCATCACTTTAAACGCCAGATTGTTGAGATATCCGCATCATCCACCTTGTTCACCGCATTTGCCCCAGCCTTTGTTTTTTCAACAGCCTCGGCGTGAAGTTTTTCCCTATAAGATTTCACACCCCGTCTTATCAGTTCCACGTTATCAACATCTACGCGCGCTACGGTATCCCTACCATATGTCAAAAGCGCCTCCGAAAGAATAAGTCGAATCTTGAATAACGTAGGTATTAGAGAAACATATAAGGGCGGTAGAACTCTCCGCTCCGTATTAATGCATCTCAAAGATAAGACTCGTTTAGATTGTGCGACGAACTGCATCTACAAAATCAAATGCAAGGGTTGCGCGGGTGTCTACATTGGGCAAACGTATAGAGAACTCTGCACTATGGTGAACAAACACAGGAAACGAGTGTGAAAGCAACTCTGCAATCCCAGTGAATGATTCGGAATTCTGTCTTAGCTAAACACGTGCTAGACACTGGACACAGCGTAGATGTTGATAACGTGGAACTGATAAGACGGGGTGTGAAATCTTATAGGGAAAAACTTCACGCCGAGGCTGTTGAAAAAACAAAGGCTGGAGCAAATGCGGTGAACAAGGTGGATGATGCGGATATCTCAACAATCTGGCGTTTAAAGTGATGCGTTGCTCACCCCCCGAAATCTGGCGTCTGGTTCTGCAGCGGATAAACGTTAACGAACATGACACCTAATGCGCACATGATTACGTATGCAGTGTGGCAGCAGACGCTGTTCACACCTGTACACTTAATAAACAATTAGGGATGAACACAGCAATTATAGGGTGTGATCAATTATTTTGTTCTCCCCTGTCTAGCTTAGAGAACTCTTGATTAGCCGAGAAAATGCCATTTAAACCTGAACACTGTTCGTACCGACACCCTTGGTGTGACGAAGCTTCTGTGTTCAGAGGCGAAACGTTACCAAATACTTGCTATAACTGATTCATTACAAACTCTATTTTCATTATTGACAAGACTTCACGCGGAGATCCGAACTCAGATACTCAGTATATTTTATGGTATGCTTAACAATAACCACAGAATGAAAAAGTACATAGAATGAAATTATGAAATCTTTCAAGAAATAATACGCACAGTTACCTGCCGCATGGTTCGTTATGTAGTCATTGAGCTTTGAAGCGAAAACCTCGACTGATTCCGAGCGTATTATTTCTTCTGGCAAGTTGTTCCACGTTATACAAATTCTGACTCAGAAATAATTACATATCGGGAATGGTTAAAGCCTTTGAATGTTTTTGTGTTCGAGTAAGGTCATTGGGTGTTAATGAATGTTTGAGGGAATGATTTTCTGTATGCAGAATTTCAAGTGCCAACACTCGTATCCGCCGTTAACTACAATCATGTAGACTTACTTTTGGCATTCGCTCTTGGGAAGGCCAATTTCGGCAACAGGAGATCAACATTTTCGCACGATGATAAACCCTGTCAAGTATTTCAATATCCTTCTACAGCCATAGTGACCAGCCTTAGATCAAATATTTCATAACGGGACTTGCATAAGTATTAATTAACCAGGGTACGTTTTCGGTCGCGAAACTTCTGAATTTCCTTTTTAGGAGACCAAAGATCTTGCATGATGTATTATACACCGTGAGAAAACGATGCCCGGGTTTGAGATTACACAAGACCCAGATAATTAGATCTTTTTCTGCGGTAGTCCGGACGAGATCTTGCCTGCCAAGATGATACGTATGGTGCAAAGATTTTCCAAGCCGTTGCATCTTACATTTAACAGGAATAAAAGGTTAATAATTTGTCTTAAACTAACGGTATAATTTGGCAGATCCCGTTGCAATGCCATACAATCGTTTATTGTCTTAACACGTTTACATATTTAAATCACATGGGCAAACAATATTAAATTACCCCGAATGTTCTCCCCATCATCATTCATATACATATATACAGCATTTCCTGCGTCTTGTGCCTTGGCCAAGTCTTGGTGCGTTTTAGGAACGTTAGATGAGCAACAGTGATTACTTTGAAAACCATGTTCTGCTGCAGTCAAAATATTTTGGTTTTCAAAGTGTTCTCTTAGGCGCGTAGTCAAAATGCGTTTAATTTGTTTAGAGATCATCGGAAGTAGCGTTACCGGTCTATAGTTTTTGCTGTGTCTGAACGACTAACGCCTTTATATATAGCGGTGGTATGTTATCTTCATGTTGGCTGAGATCGAATAGGAGAGTGAGAGAAGCAGTCAGATAAATGTGACATCTTCGGAGTATGGAGGCGGAATTTTGACTGCGCCATAGACTTCTTTCCGTTTAGTTTACAAAGTTCTCACACAGCCAAGTATTCATTGACAATCGTTTACTCATTCACTCAAAATGTGCCGAATTTATTAAGCGATATAACGCTTGTGATTTAAGACAGGTGAGTAAAACGTCGGGCAAGGTTGAGTTTCTTGGACAAAATTGGACAATCCTTTAGTGATGTGTATAGAGAAGACGCTTGGTTTGATTTTTGATAGCTCATTTACTATTTTGTAGAGAAGCTTACAATTCTTCTTCATTCTCGTAAGCAAGTTCCATGGAAAGTGCATGCGATCCTCTCTTACACGAGTCGGAAAATGATTCCGTATCTTACAGAATCGATTCCAATTTGCTTCCGTGCCAAGAAGCTGTTGAAATAACAAATGGTGGCGAAAACGCGATAACAAGTTAGATAAAGCAGATATCTCCAGCACGCTAATTGGGGCTTATGTGCCAACGATTATGTTTCGCATCTGCAGAAAAAATGAATTTAAGCAATGTATTCATTCATAGATTTTACTAACAGATGATATGCAGGCTAAAAAGCTATAGTTTGAGAGACCAACAACAATTTTCATAAAATATTGTAGAACATTATTATCAAATGAAAATCTTACTTGTTCATATTGACATTTAGTGCTTTTTAAAGAGCGTCAATGGTTTCAGATTTTACCACGTGAGTAGGTAAAATGTTCCACAATTGAGTCTAATCTCACCTGCCGATCTCAGGATTGTTCAGATCCCTGTTCGTACAGGCAACCATGGTCTAACCGATTCATTGCAAATGTTCTTTTCGTGGCAGCATTAGTTTTTTTGTCAAGCCTTTATCAGATATTCGTCTATTGTTGCGTGTATATATTCATCGTGAAAAATTTGTTCAGACGTTTTGTCATTATTTTTTATTTTCAATACTCACTCACTCTCTCACTCAGTCCTCTCCGTGCTGGATGGCACATGAGGCGAAGACAACCCCACGCCAGTGGTTCCGGTCTGCCGCTGCTTACGTTGCCATCTGCACCGTGAATCCTTGTGCATGTAGTTCGCGTTCCAACGTTCTGCTCCAAGTTTCCTTGGGCCATCCCTTTTTTCGTTTACCTTGAGGACGCCAGTGAAAGGCTACCTTCGTATGCGAACCGGGATCCATCCATATTCTTAATAAGTGCGGGCAAAATTCGTTGACGTAATTCTGCTTGTACATCTTATAGCAGCGTTTAGAATTTGACTACTGACTCGAGGTTAGCTAGAAGCGACATAACGTTGACATATAAGACGTAGTGAGAATTCCTTGACGCTTGGAACCAAACGAATACATCATTCAAACAACACTGCCAATAGGCTGAATACCGCTTACGCATGGCAGGTAACTACTAAAAGCGTTGACTTACGAGCCAAACCAGAGACTTCCAAGTGTGAACCATTTCCAACGACGTTAAGATGAAGATGTCACCTACCATGATGGTGTAACGTTCAAGAATAATGCAATTTTTGGGAATAGCATCTGTATAACATTCACACTTTGAGATAAAATTATTCTATGATGCTTATAACAGAAAGCATTTCGGTGTGCATGCAATTTAATGGCGGGATCTTCATTTCCAATCGTTTGAGATCACAAACCGAGAAAATGGATGTGCGTATCCATCACAGTTTGTTAGCTGACTATTTAGTCATCTTTGCTCCCGCTTAATCAACAGCTTTTATTTTAACTAAATCGCCTTAAGTAAGTTCCATAGAAAAGGTTGGGCAATAATCACCAACATGGTCATGGTTCTTTGTTTAGTAACTGAGTCCATTATCTTCATCACTGTTAGCATGAGTCGATACATCACTTTACCGTTCAAGGACCGTTACGATAGCCAAGTATAATCCAGTTACAAGTAAAAGTTGTATTTAAAATGCACCTTCGTTTATATTTTTGATTGAATCATCTATCAAATGCATTGATCGATACAATTATGGTCGTTGATAGAAACATAAAACTTAGCAAGAAATAGGTCAACTTGAGAGGTCACCAAGAAGCAACGGTTTTTCTAGACGATCGATAAACGGTTTCCGGTGAATCACTGTTAATGCACTTGACTATTCTCATAAAAATCGGATTCGTTGGTTGGTGCTATATTTTTTAAGCTAGTGCACTGAATTCAAATTCACACGAAGAGAACGCGTTCAGCAACGACCGATGTCTGTTCCTTCAACGAAGTTGTTTAACATTTTGATACTGTTGCTGATCCTGAGCGAAAGTTATCAAGGTTCGTGGAGTATATTCTATATCATTATTTATTCCAATTGATGTTGCACTTTTCTGCTAATAAATATTTAATAATGTTGATTTTTCATTTAACTTATTATTGCACTGAAATGATATTGCCAATTTCTGCAGTTTCGTTCCAATTCGCACTTGTGCAAATTACTTCGGTTACATTGACCAGCTCTTAGACTGCATGAGTCTAAATAATATTTATTTTACCCAGAAAATAGGAATATTGTTTTACAAACCATTCATAATTCTACAGAATGTTTCCATTTGAAAGATTCTAGCTGAGGTTTAATCTCACAATGTTGTTGCTTAATTATTGCATCACATAAGAATGATTTGTTATGAAGGGATAATATTAAATTTTGGTGGAATTTATGTAAAACTTCAGACACAAGCTAATGTAGACATGAAAGTGCTGATCGAAGTCTTATGCTAAGGGTCGGCAATTTCGGCGACAAGCATATTAATAGTCTCCTTTGATTCGAATGTTAGTTAGTTAGAATGCATATAACACCTACTTGTAATGTATTAACGCTTTTGACATCTTATTACAACAATAGGTACATCATCCATTACAACGAACGCAGCATTATAAAGATTTACATTTCAGTACCTGACTCAAATATACTAGTAGAATTGACGATTTAACGCTAAATAAACTAATTAAGAAAAAACAAATCCACAACGGTCAGAGTGAAATTTCGGTATATGAAATAAGGAGAACGACGTATCGCAGCATTGCGAGTCAATTGCATTGTGAAATTTAAACCATTGTACCCAACACCGTTTTCGGAAGCACTCTACTGTTTAACCCTAAAAAATTTAAATAAACCAGGAAGATGGATACATCATTTGTGTCACTTGGCGAGATTTAATGCATAAGCTATTTTGTTTTACAGGAGTTATGACAGATAGCATATTCATATTTATCGAATTGTTTTCTTGATCGGTTGGATTAAATTGAGCACTGTGAACAAAGCCCCGTTAAAATTGATGCATCGATGTTTGTCCACGATATCTCGCAGACTGCGGTATATGAGCACCTTAACGTTTTTTTGAAGTAGAGGTAGAAACTGATACATGATTAGAGCAGTGACAGCAAAATCTAGGAATGGTGCTGAACAGCAATTTATGAACAACTTGAAAGTTCTCAGGAGTTTCATTCCTAAATCCAGAAATTCATACTCATACAACTAAATTCCTCTGAATGTTGATTTATAATCTGTAACTTTGAGCATCAGAGACAAACCCATCTATACACTCCAATTCAGATTAAAAAAGTAGTTTGATGAAGCATATCATATGCTTCTCGCTGGAAGAGTATTTAGTCAAGTGAAACGCTATGGTACATTGTCCATGCATATCATTAGTTGATATATAACGAAAGAGGCCGAAAAATTTGAAACTTTTATTGAAATATGTAATGGGGTCTCATTTTCGTGACAAAACGTTTTCACGGTTGATAATGTATTAAAAAATGAATTTGTTGAGCAATGACTAAATTGCATGAAGAATTATATTGCGATAAAAGTGGTTTGTACCTGAATGCGAAATATTTGTAGCTGTGAAGCTCTATTATAACGATTAATACGAGATTAAACTGAAAATTAAAATTTTAAAATCATTTCGATTATCACTTGTTTTGATGTATCAGTCTCTAGGAATTATCCTGAAAATGAGTTAATGCATTTACCGGATTAAATTTGTATTGATTCACATTGAATTCAAGTCTCAAGATGTCATTGTTTTTCACCATCACAGGAGAAAAACTTCCTCACGAGCACGATGGTAAGCCATTATTTCGAAGTACGGAGTTGCATTTCTATTATGATTAAAAATTCACAGCGAGACGTGCTTGCTATCAACAATGTACATATTTCTGCATTCATTTTCAAGCGAGCAACTGATGAGGTTTTATTGTTATATGTAAAATAACTATGGAATTGTACAGGAATGCGAAATCTTTGTAGCTGTGTAGCTCTATTATAACGTTTAATACGAGTAAACTGAAAATTGACATTTTAAAATCATTTCGTTTATCACTTGTTTTGATGTATCAGTCGCTCAGGATTATCCTGAAAATAAGTTAATACATTTACCGGACTAAATTTGTATTGATTCACATTGAATTCAAGTCTCAAGATGTCATTGTTTTTCACCATCACAGGGAAAAGTCTTTCTCACGAGCACGATGGTAAGCCATTATTTCGAAGTACGGAGTTGCATTTCGATTATGATTAAAAATTCACAGCGAGACCTACTTGCCATTAACAATGTACATATTTCCGCATTCATTTTCAAACGAGCAACTAATGAGGTTTTATTGTTATATGTAAAATAACTATGGAATTGTACCTGAATGCGAAATCTTTGTAGCTGAGTAGCTCTAAAATAACGTTTAATACGAGATTAAAATGAAAATTGAAATTTTAGAATCATTTCGATTATCACTTGTTTTGATGTATCAGTCGCTCAGGATTATCCTGAAAATAAGTTAATGCATTTACCGGACTAAATTTGTATTGATTCACATTGAATTCAAGTCTCAAGATGTCATTGTTTTTCACCATCACAGGAAATAGTCTTCCTCAAGAGCAACATGGTAAGCCATTATTTCGAAGTACGAAGTTACATTTCTATTATGATTAAAAATATACAGCGAGACTTGCTTGCCATTAACAATGTACATATCTCTGCATTCATTTTCAAGCGAGCAACTAATGAGGTTTTATTATTATTCGGCATTGAAAACTCGTATGACAATTAATTATGAGACATCAAATAGAATAATTGTAGCGTTGAAGTAACATACACAAACTGAGAAATACAATAACGTGAATACGATTTTGGATATTATTTTCCACATTCAGAAAGTGTATTCAAATTACCTGGCCTGGTAAAGAGGAAAACAAAATCGTAAATTTTGGACTGTGACCACTATTTATATACTCAGAACTTATTTAAAAAACATGCGTTTTTAAACATTTTCTACTCATCTTTTAGAGAAAAATCCGCATAGCGAAAAAGAAGGTAAATAAGAAATGTATACCACAAAAACTCTTTCTTGATTTGCTTTATTAGACGTTTCGTGGTCAGATTGGTATTGTATTTTTTGTACAACACACATATATTATTAAATTAAATGAAGCACGATAATGACAGTGCAAATACTAAGATTACATCAAAAACTATCGGAATTGACAACAAGGTTGTGTTATGAATATATCACACGCGGAGTACCATGTGTCGTGGAAAATTCACTTCTCTTGATCGCAACCGATCCTAATGATATTTAAATTCATCAGATGAGCTGTATTTACTCTGTATAAAAGCCACTAAAGTTTTACTATATCACTTGAACTTGTCTCGGCAATTGTTTTTTCACTGACTACTCTTGGTTCACGTAAATCTTATTTTGTTGTTGTGCACTCCGTGCAGACTGTGCTAGTTCATTCTCTTTGTCGTGCACTCTAGAGTGCACTGAACTCAAATTTGTCGTGGTTCATTAACCACAGTTAAAAACAGTAACATCATTACAGCGGACACATATAAGTAGTTTACCGTTTGACTCAGAATCACCAAATGTTTTGAACATTTTGTATTGTTGTGCAGACGATATCTAATATCGCTTATAAAAACAAATTTGTCTACCATGAAAATTAAACTGAATTACATCAGCTTATAATACACAAATCGACGCTCGAATCTTCAAGTTATTTGGCAATCCTAAGGCTTTCAAAGTGTACCTTGCACAAACAACGCTAATGTTGTGATAAGAATATGAACTATACGTCATAAGCAGAGAGCGGCTACATTTGGTTTTCATTTTCCAAAGTAGTATGTAGTATATGAATAATGAGTAAAGCTGCTGAAAACGTATTTTGAGCGAGGTTCTGAGTAAGCTGTGGGTGGTAGGCTGGATAAAACATCAGGTGATGCAGCATCAATATATCCTTTTCAAAAATACTCGTAATCAATTGCTGGCGAATCGTTCGACTTTATCGTTGGATTGAAAGTGGCCGATGTATTTAGTATTAGGACACATGCGAATGCCTGTGAATGATACTGGTAACCATTGTGTACCAATGTCATGTTTCTGAAGCCCGCTGGTAGATAGTTCCCAAATGAATGTTGATTGTAAACGTTATACGTAGCAGCTGATTTTTAAGTTTCACGCGGATAAGCTGCATATGAATCAAGTTTGTCTAGATCACCTCATCTATCAGAAAGGGAAAAATAGGAATAGAAAAAGATTATAGCTTTCTTCTCGTACTCGAAGTTTCAGCAATTACATTTATTTCACCAAAATTAGGGAATAATAGCGAATAAATAAATAAAGGACGTTTCAAAATGCTTTCAGCCTTTTATTGTTCAACCAGGAATCAAGCAATTAAAAGAACAATACAAATTCTGAATTTTGAAATTTCTCGAATAAGGAACGTAATACTGGCTTTGTGTGAAGGAGGAAGATTTGCAAGCATTAGTGGTCTTGTGCACCATCGGATGTAATGACTTTGATCGATCAGTCGCATTTATTGGAGTGACTACTAAAGATAGTATCGCTAATTTAATCTGAGGATACACAGCTCAATCTTGGAATAACTTCAATGGCTCTTTCGATTCGTCGAAAATCCTTATCCAGAAGAATTGAATAATTAGGATAAGGGGGAGAAAATATTACTAGGTTATAATATTTTCAAGGAGTCTTTGTGCATTTATTAGCTTACAGATTTATAACCAGATATGCAACGACTTTTGAACTCTATATTAAAGTAATACTCAAAGATCTCACATTACCAATGATGCTGTGCCGAGAAAATTTAAATACCAATTTGAAAAAAATGAGTAATGTTAAAATTGGTCATTTATTGAGCTATAATTTATTAAACTTGTTTTTCAATCAATCATGTCAACGTATGCAACATTTCCAACATGCTGGCGCAATAATACCACTTAGTGTATCCTGTTCTTTATAATGATTCTATTGTATCTTTATAGGTGAAACTCACGGTACGTTTTGGGATATATATTATAATAAAACATTAAAGTTAGTTCACTAAAATTGCCATATGGACAACGATTTATCTGAGTCCTTTTAATTGTAATCATTTAATGAAAACACATCAGTTCAGTGAAAAAATCTTTCGTTTATAACAAATAAATAAATTTTTCACAAAGGAAATAGCTTTATTCAAATAAATACAAAATATGATGCGAACTTGAAAATCTACTTTTCGAGTTAAAATTCTTTAGGTAAATGAAGAAATGAATTATAATACGCTTTTTAAAATTGTTTACACAAGAGCAACTTGTGGTATCTGTAGGTTAAAGTTGAGCATTCACGTGGAGCCCTAGATGAAGGGAACAGCATGCCATAAAATTAAAACTTATTGTTGATTAACATGTCAGAGCCAACCTATTCGAGTTTTGTGAGTAAGAATGCGATTCAACACAGAAAACATCCGTATTTGAATTCTCTTCAATAGAAAAACAACAAGGTGGCACAAACCAAAGGTCACATTCAAATGTGGCTATGGTTTCTTGATTTTTCCCTATACCTATCAGTTTTTGAAGAAACATTGGCGATTGACTCTGTCAAAAGCCTTAGAAATGTCTAAGTTACAGGCGTGATTGCGAAAACTTCTATCAAACTCCTTTGTCAAGTCGTCTAAATCTACGAGAGTGTTCGTTAGACAAGAGCGATGAGATCGAAATCCCTGCTGGGCTGGCGGAAACAAATTACGTAATTCAAAGTGTACAACCATTCTTTCCGAGACGATACCTTCCATGACCTTAGCAATAACAGGTAAAAGTGGGACGGGACGACGATTTGTAGCGTCAGATCGGCAGCCTCCTTTGAAGATAGGTGTAATCACTACGGACATCCAATCTTCCGCTACCACTCATTTAAGCATCGAATAGTTAAACAGGCTGAAATCCGTTCACAAAGCAGACGATGGCAGTACCTGAGCACATCCAATGTGATGCCATCCGCAACTGGGAATTTTTTACATTTAGCTTAAGCAATTGACTTGCGACAATCTCTGGATTTATCAAATTTTCTCCAAATGGTTCCATTTTTGAGTCAACTGAATACTCGCACGTCCTACTAAAACCTTTGGCACGAACACTTAATAGTAATAAATCATGAGAGCATTTGCGATTTCTATCGCAGTTTCAGTGAGTTTCTCACAATTCTGGACGGCAAAAATAACTGGTTTGAATTTTGCACTCGCGTTCATGAATTTATATAGTAACTTAGGGTGCGTTCCATTTTTAACAGCATCAGCAGTGGTCAGAACCTCTTTACCAATTGCATTCGTGAACATGTTTATATTAAGTAACTGAATCTAGTACCCCCTTAAATCGGTATTCTAGCGTTTGTTGGGAGTGAACTTCCCTAAGACGAAGAATACACAGGTTAAAATCACAGGTAATAATTATTGTTGCTTGCGGAGTGCGAGTCAAGCACTGAAGCACTTGGACCAACCGTTCGTTGTACGATTCCGTAAATGAATGAGACCGGTAGACCACACCAATCATGCAAATTTCACCAGACATCACCCTTAAAGAAAACCAAATTGTGTTATCGAGGGTGAATTCTGCGTTGTCTATTGGACGGCACGGAAGGCGATTATGATAATAAAGAGCAACACCGTCATCACATCTCTCTCGATCGTTTTTTATTAAATTCTTATTTGGAATGGATATCTCCGTTTCAATCAATTGGGAAACATTTTCCGTGTTTCGTTAATGGCGATAATATCAGGCGAGTAGCGCGACCATATATCGGTTAAATCTGCTGATTTATTCGAAAAGCTTTGTTCATTTGTATATAAGCATCGTTTAATGTTTGTTGTGCACAAATCAATTAAGGTTATCAATGGGTCGACTCGGTTAGAGTCGGAATGCTCAAGGTTTTTGGAGCTATCGCATCACTTGGTGTTAGTGTGTCGGTACTATCCGTTTGAAGGATTCCCTGCTATTATCATTGGCATGCGCAGCTAGACGAAATTGAAGTGAGCGGAATGAGCGATGAATTTTCACTTCAAACACAATGTTATTATACGTATTTATGGGCATGGGGAATGTTTCACTTGGAAAACGAACATTTAGATCAAGTTCATTAAAAATTAATTTTCCTATCATTTATACTTCGATCGAAAAATAGCAATCATTAATGGAAATTGTTTTTATATTTAATGAATTGTTCCATATATAAAGTCATTTAGTTATATTTGGAAGTAATAAATTTGCATGTCTGTTTTAATAAATGCAGAATCCATATT
This sequence comes from Atriophallophorus winterbourni, assembly GCA_013407085.1. NCBI lineage: Eukaryota > Metazoa > Platyhelminthes > Trematoda > Plagiorchiida > Microphallidae > Atriophallophorus > Atriophallophorus winterbourni. Next base: position 32,028 of record JACCGJ010024475.1, read on the forward strand.
AAAAATTTGCAAAATTATCTCAATAATCATAAATGAATTTTCCTTCATAAACGATCAGTGGAAAAAAGAATTTTAGGTGAGTTTTGATTATATAAACATTTTCATTAATTCAATCAAAGTAGTTCTCAATTAAGTCTGATTAAATTCAGTCAAGTTTACTTGGTGTATAGTTAGTAAAGAGCATTCAGCGATGCTAAAATTTTGATGCTATGGAAGCTTTGAGAATATATTAAATGTGAACAAATTTGTACCGACAATTAACAAATGAGTAGCGCTGCGTTTCTTTGTTGATTTATTGTCGGAATAATTTTTGTATGAATAGCATTTTGGATTACAGTTGTTGAGTAAAATTCATGTGAAAAACGTTTCACTTACTCCAACATCGTCACATTCGTTCCGTGTTGTTTGCACGCATCATGTAGGGGAGTACCTTCCGAATTCCCCACTGTTTGATAAATGACATAGCCAACCTGCTCAGTCGAATGTTAATATAGCACAGCAAGAAATCGACGCTTTGTGAATGCATTTTCGCTTTGCTTGCATCCTTATATTTTTCAACACCGAGGACACATAATTTGTTTCAAGAAAAGTCAGTGTCAATAATTTCTCAAGCGTTTTGTTTAGAAAGGATCACCATTCAATAATTTTCACGTAAAAGCTTTCTTTTGGATGCTTTTATCAAGACTTCAGAAGTTGCAGCAAATGCAAAATCAAACAAGCGGGTTTCCATGTGGTCCTTATTGGGTGGGTTGTCGTATTTAATCGTTTTGGAATGGTTACATTTGAAGAAAAACTATTTACCGATGTCAGAAGTCGTTCAGCGAACTTCACCGTCAAACTCCGTGTTTACATTCCGCACATCACCTTGAACGCCTTATTCTAGTATTCTGCATGAGAAACCTGAAGTTCAAATTTCTATTATTGGT
>JACCGJ010024476.1:0-11800 GCA_013407085.1 Atriophallophorus winterbourni
AATGTTAGGAACAATAGACCTGACAGCCTGACTAGCATCATCTCAAAAGTACTAGAAAAACTATTGTGTAAAATAATCTTTTAGCATCTTAGTCGGCATTCTCTGTTGAGTGTAACACAACATGGACTTTTTAAATGTAGATCCTGCCTGACTAACCTTCTTAGTGTTCTCGATACTGCAACTAAAATGCTGGACAATGGAAAGCCAGTCGAAGCCCTCTAATGAGATTTTAGCTGGGCTTTTGATTCCGTAAGTCACCGCCATTTAGAGATCAAGCTAGCAGCAAAGGACATACAGGGTAGTCTACTTGCTTGGATAAAAGCATTCCTTGCAGGTAGGACATTCGGAGTTCGGGTTGTATCCACGTTGTCTAGCCAAACCGACGTGATCAGTGGTGTACCCCAAGCGTGGATAAAAGCATTCCTTACAGGTAGGACATTCAGAGTTCGGGTTGGATCCACGTTGTCTAGCCAAACCGACGTGATCAGTGGGGTCCCTCAATTTTCGGTACTCGGTCCTATTCCATTCCTAATTTTCATTGATGACTTGTCGTCGCGTATAATGTGAAATTCATCGAATCAACGGATGAAGATATCTTGATCCACGACCTTGAGCTGGTCATAAACTGGTCATACCAGTGGGATCTCCCACTGAACCTAAATAAGAGCCAACTCTTGTCAGCACTGGTTGATAAGATTTCGGTCCAGGTGGCGGGGAATTCCCTCAGTGTTAACGCCACACAGTGTGTTGAGAATTTAGGTGTATTGGTTAGGGCTGACTTCAAATGGGAGGACCAATGTGCCGCTGCGGCTCAGCGTGCACGCAAGGTACTTTTTCGGCTGAAGTCAGTGCTATCGAGCAGAAGACCCGATGTATTCCTGCCACTGTACAAGACATTAGTTCGGCCACATCTCGAATACTGTGTTCAGGCGTAGTGTCCTCACTACAAAAGGACATCCTTCGACTTAAAAGCGTACAGCGCCTCGCTACTCGCATGATTGAGGGTCAGCGAGGGAAACCGTACGCTGCGCGCCTAATGTCTCTCGATCTTTTCTCCCTTAGGCGTCATCGTTTAAGAGGTGACTTAATAGAACCCTTTAGGATCTTGAAGGGTTTGAGTGGCGTGCCAATGAACGACTTCTTTACCTCAAGCCCCGAGCTAGGCACCCGGGGCCATTCACTTAATATTGCTAAGAAACGATGTCGGCTAGACTCCAGAAAACACTTTTTCAGCCTTAGGGTTGTAAACTTCGAAAACATTCTTCCAGAAGAACTTATATGTTGCAGTACCGTCTCGAGTTTTAAGCAGGACTTGGACCGCAACTGTGTTAAGTTTTTTTCCTGAATACTCTTCTTAATTGCTATACAAGCTTAGGTAGTTCATCTTTTAGCGTTATCCCGTAAATAAAGTAAGGACTAGAGTTCTCTGTGTTTTTTTATTTTATGATACACGATGCTACTTCAGCTGACCTCTCACGGTGCTGGTGAAGAGAAACTGCTTTTTCTGTTCCCAGCACCGGCTATAACGCGGTGCTTCCTAAATACAACCCGGATAATCTCTTGACGTCGCGATCGTCGAAGATTTCAAATAGACAAAAAGAATAAACTTTTAGGCAGTGGTGGGTGCTTTTCAGCAGCTTTCCACCGAAATATATTCTGGAGGCTCGATTGGCTCGTTAGCCACATATTGTCCTGTGTAAACTGAACTGAACTGAACTGAAAAAACACAACCGGTTTCTGGCTGTTTGACCTCATCAGGTGGAAACAGTAAGATCAGGTTCAGTGAGCCTTGAATCAGTGGTATACTGGTATACCTTTGTTGACAATTTCGACCTAATTTGCTTAATTTATGGATGGACTTGAAATTTCTTCAATCGGATAATACGCGCCCGGTTTGTTTTCTCACATGCTTTGTTGGTATGTTTAACTTTGTTAATGATGCTGGTATTGATGAGTACTTTTACCATGATTTTATGCCCCGTTTAAATCTATGTTGACTAATTTTCCAGTCTATTCACTTTAGCAAACAGGTTAGTCATTATCGAGGTATTCAAATGTGCTTTTAAGCACTTCAATGTGGTTCCACCCTATTGTTCATACTGGTTTTAAATTTTTGTGATAAAGCTTTCAGTGAAACCTCTAAGACAATGTCACCGGCATAATCCAGGTCCATAACTGTTCCCGGGAAGAAGCTCAATGCCATTTGTTTACCAAGTACTTTTATCACTTCGGTAGATGTCCTTGATGACGAAGTTAAACAACAGATGTACAACGAAATTCCTTGGCAAAATAAACACTTTCTCAAGCCATCTTTAGTCTAATAAAGTGTGTGCTCATACACAGATGACGAATTAGCCATGCGTGTCAGTGTTCTTGTTGGACTACTGTCATTATTTTGCCCAAAAGATCGTTTTTACTTTTAAAATATCCGTGTGTGTCTGAAAGATATGCATTTTTCATGCTATACGTAGTGCTATGTCTAGTTAGTCAATGGTGACATAATGTAGTAAGGTTTTCAGTATTTCGGGTTAATAACATTTTTTCAGCTTTGGTGCAATAACAGTTTTGTCAGCATTTTCACCTCCATCGAAAAGCAGTTGACTCTGCGTAAGTTGTTCTCCCTAGTCATTCCGGAGAGTTAGTTGGGAATCACATTTTGCAGCTACTGTAATAATTGTTATTACCCGTGTAGTGTGATAGACGCAAACGTTCAGAGAACGAACGAGACAAGGGCCCATTCGGAAGGCTTTACTCTTTTAGAACTGGAGTACAGTAGCTGTAATAGAAAAGGGGAGTCATCATATATGTATACGAAGTAAAGTAAAGTTAATAAATCACAACATTCTCCCTGGCAGCAAAATAAAATCGTATCCGCATTCAAGTGCACACTGCCCCTCGATTTCGAATGGAATATTGATGAAGTCGTTGCTGACTCTTTCATTTCGTATGTTGAACGACTGTTCACTTTTGATTCATTTTCATTAGGGGTAGTTAAAGGGTCATCTTCGACTGCATTGTCATTCTGAGAAATGGTGTCGAACTGGGTTTCAAACCCTTCTTCATCACCATAAGGCAGCAAATATCGCAAGGAGACAGTTTGTTATTTGCCATCACGGAGTCGCACACGCGCACGGATGTGCAATCGTGCAGTACTTTGTACTGTGCGGCTAACAACGTGCTAGATTGATTGGCTGCATGCTGAAACGGGCTGGAGCCTCACTACCATTTCGTGTTCTTTTTCTTCCTCGTATCTGTCTAGGCCTAAGCAACCTGACAGTATCTTAGCCCACGTGCAGTCTCTGACTGTGTGGCACTGCCTCGAATAGGCTTGTGCTTTCATATCATACATGTGCATATTGTGGATTACATTACAGCACTTCTGCTTCGTCAACTGCAAGACTGTACTTTAAGGAACAAGCAAACGTTTTCAAATTAACGTTATTTCCAGGTGATAGCCAACTGGCAATGGACGTTGCTGGTACAGCTCGTTGGTTAAAACTTATAAAGCGCTCTTGAGTAGTCATGTTTGTGGCAGTAAAAAACAACGAAGAAACTGAATGCAAAGCCTCGAGAAGTACGAATTCTTAGCTGTAGAGCGGAAAATGCTTGGATTTCAGGCTTTCCAGAGAGGACTTCAGACATTCCACTTGGAGATTATTTACGAAGCACAAGCCTGATAAATTGCCGCACAGTCAAAGACTGCACGCGGGCTAAGATACTGTCAAGTTGGAGATTATACGGATTTTGTTCTGCTATGTGCCACACCGCAATTGTGTATGAACGATTTGATTTTATTAGACTGAGGCAGAACCACAATCAGATTGAACGTAAGCGGGAAATCCGAATAACAAAAATATTTGGCAGCGTTCACTACAGTAACAGAGGAGGCATCAGGACATGAAAAAGTCAAAGGAAATTGCAAACACTCGTCTACTGTTGTCAACATGTAAGTATTTCGAGTTTTTGAAGAGATAGATGCTATGATTGAATCAAGTAAACGCCGAGTTAGAAAAAACTGATTTCCTGGAAACTATGCTTTATTTAATTCACAATTGAAGTAGTGTAGCTGCAAAAGAGAGTATAGGATTAAGAGATCAATAATGAACAAAACGCAATCGTGACATTATTCCCCAACGATTTTTAATAAATATACCGTTTTCGTGATTGTATGACGAAATGATGAACTTGATTGGAACGAGTTTTTTAAGTACAAAATAGTATGGTGATTTAAAGATCAGATCCGATTGCTGCGCAAATTGTAACGTTGAACTCTTTGTTGATTTTCAATATACTCAGAAAGTTTGCTCTGTGTGGATGGTAAACTAGGTAAAATTGTAGAATCGGAGGCGAGTGTTTCATCAGTTTCTGACTTTTGGAGAGGAGCGGTTGAAGGAGTTTCGGTAATTCCATGGTCTTTTAACAAGGGAGAATAATCTGCTTTATAGCCAGCTGGAGCTATATGACGAAGGGCTACTGTATCTTCCCGACAGTCTGGGCGTATTGTTTAGTTGCATTCTAATAGTTCTACTTCAAAGAGAGAATCTTATTTCGATCCGCGGGGATTCTTTCTAAGAAACACGGGACCCGGTGTAGTGAACCATGTTGGAATGGTAGTACCCGTTGCTGAACGGTGATTGCGGCCATACAGAGCAAAGACCTGATGGAATGTAATGCATCTGGAAGAACAACTTCCCACTGTCCAGTATGAAGGTTACACGTTTTCAAAGCGAGTAAGATGTACTTCCACGGTGTATCCTTGAAACGTTCTACTTGACCGTTTCATTGGGGGTTGTATGGCGTAGTCCGACTGCCAGCGATTCTGTTGTCATGTAGAAATTTTCGAAGTTCCGATCACATGAAAGAAGAACCACATTCAGTGTGGATGTAAGGTATTCCAAAAGTTGTGTAAAGGTAATGGAGACAGTTCTCAATCCTCTGTGTTGTCTTATCAACGCATGGAAATGCTGAAGGGAACCGAGAGTACTCAGCGATAATGGTTAGTAGGTAATGATTTATGGTTGTTCATGGTAATGGTTCTTTGAAACCAAGACTAAATCTTTCGAATGATTGAGTAGCTTTGATTAAATGCGAATTGATTGCTTTGTGAAAATAAAGCTTTACTTCACAACAAATCCGGCAGGATACAATCATTCTTCTGAATTCTTCCAAGGGGTTTGGCGGGTTTCTGGCACGAATAAAGTGCATGAAACGAATTAGACCCGGGTGGCAAAGATACTCGTTAACTTGCTTTAGATCTATGGACGGAAAATAGAACCGCAACTTATGTGTGACAAAGCATCAGTTGCATAGTTTTCTCGTTCTGGTCGGTATAGTATGGTATGAAAGCACAAGCCTGATCTAGGCAAAGTGCCGTACAGTCAGACTGCACGGGGGCTAAGATACTGGAAGGCTGCCCAAGCCTAGACAGATATGAGAAAGAAAATAAAACAAGAAATGGTAGTGAGACTCCAGCCTGTTTCAACATGCAGCCCACTACCTGTGGCCTGTGAAGCTTCAAGGTATGGTATGTGCTTTGCGCCTAACAAGTGTAAAACACTTACCCAGGATTGGAACAGCTCTCTTCCAAACCTAACCATGTGCGATGTCAATCTTAAATTTGTCGACAGCTTTGTTCACCTTGACAGTTGTATCTCTGCTGGCGGTTGTGTCGAAAACGAGATCTCATATCGTGTTTGCAAAGCGGGTGCAGCGTTTGCTTATCTTCTACACTTGTGGCGTCGACGCGATGTTTCACTCCATACTAAAGGCAGTGGTGCGTGCTACACTACTTTATGGCTGCGAAACCTGGTCTATTCGAGCGGCTTTCTGATTTGACACCCGTTGCCTGCGTAGGATTGCTCGCATTCGGTGGCAGCATTGTGTTACAAGTGTAGATGTCTGCAAGCGGGTGGCCGCGGACTGAGAGAAATGCTGATGCTTGCTCGCTTGCGATGGTTAGGACATGTTTTAAGAATGCCTACTCGCCGTTTACCGTACCACGCTTTATTCTCAGAAGCTGGGAGAAACGATCTGGTGGCCAGTCCATGACGTGGCGCGTTGGAATGAAGAAACTCTCTGTAGCGCTAGGCTCAGTTGCGCGTATTCGTTTGCCTGGGTGGGGTCCAAAAGCTCCACCTAATAGTTGGCTGGAAACCTTACGAGATATGGCTGCGAACCGAAGTCAGTGGCGCCAGTGTATTTTATTATGTGTCATAATTTTTTATTCGGTATTATTTTATATCTAAATAAACAAAACAAAATCGCATGCCGCGAAACTACAAAAACATGCTGCTTTTTAGACATTTGCTTTTGCATATTCCACTTGCTTGCTTTCCCCCTTTTCACGCGCTTACTCATCTGCTTTTCCAGCTTCATATTGCTTGGCACTTTGTCTGGCTCCAGACTTGTGCTTCATGATGATGATGATGACCTGTGGCCAATCTATTTAGCACGGTGTTAGCCGCATAGCACAAAGTACTGCACGATTGCACATCCCTCCTGGTCGATATGTTTGTATGTATGAAAGCACAAGCCTGATCCAGGCAAAGTGCGCACAGTCAGAGACTGCATGTGGGCTAAGATACTGTCAGGTTGCCCGGGCCTAGATAGATATGAGGGGGAAATAGAAATGGTAGTGAAACTCCAGCGTGTTTCAGCATGCAGCTCACTACCGTTGGCCAATCAATTTAGCACGATGTTAGCCGCACATCACATAAATGCTGCACGCTTGCACATCCCTCCTGGTCGGTAGATAACATCGTATTGATATCGAGAAAGTTCCAAATGCCATCGATGAATTTCATCATTATTTACTTTTGTTGCGTTGTCTGCTGTCGTCCATAAACGAAACTGAACGCTGGTCGGTAACAAGTTTGAATGAGCCACCGACTAGGTAGTGCTTCCATTTTCGAATGGCTTCGACAATTACGCCAGTCTCTTTCTCTGCCGCTGAATGGTATTGTTCACTAGGACTCAATGTCCGTGAAAATAAAACAGCAGGTATTCCGTTCTGGTTCAATGTAGCAGCGATGGCCACGTCAGATGCGTTCGTTTCGACCAATAAAGTGACGGAAGGGTCAACTGTTACTAGTAAAGCATTTTCTAAACAGAATTATAGACGCTTGTATGATTAATGATCGCATCCAGGAAGAGGAAAATAATGTTTATTAGCGATCGGATGTATGAGGTCAGAGAAGTGAGGTATCCAATTTAAATAATAAGCGAACATACCAACTGCCCGGTGTTGTGGTTTTAAGGAACGGAATTTCAATCGATTCATGCAATTTGAGGAAGTTAAGTCCCAGCAAAATATCAACACAAATTTGGCATGACTGAAAATTTGAATCGTGGATAAAAAGAAATCTTTGGATTTGACGGAGAGATTGCGCTGATCCTCAGTGATACTTTTGAGTTCGGTATTCGCCAGAGTTATTTTATTCCCATTGACATCTAAATGACTGCGGCACTGCCTCGATAAGGCTTGTGCTTTCATACATACGTACATACCCTCCAACGATTAGTACGGGCAACAAAAGAATTGACATAACTCTGAGAACTGCCGTGTCCACAAGGGCTTACAAAAGCACTCATTGATGGAAACGTTAATCACGGCGTCAGACAGAGAGGAAGTAGCAGCAGAGCAGAATTTACGTACTAATTTCGGATTACGCTTAATATTTGACGATAGGTAAAGCTTTTAGAAATTACCTTTCCTCCGACAACCCTTGCATATGGCTCCGCGTGCGGGCATTCGTTCCGCGGGTGCCTAGCGAACCCACAAAAATAAATTTTAGTGGTTCTAATAGCAGCAGAAATAGTTTCACTTCTGATTAGTTATGCTTCAGTTCGGAAATAGCGGTATTGCTTGTTTACCACGGTATACTAATGTACGATCCCGAGTGCTGATAGGCTAATATGAGTGACCTGGCGGTATCAAAAGCCCTCTGAAAGTTCAGTGCAGACTGTTCCAGCAACCTCTGACGAATTTTTTGAGTGGATACCACTGATAAATGCATCACAAATCGCATCGTCTTGGTATTTTTATTTAGGTTGTCAAAGCCGGGGTGGTTTTGGGGATAAGCTCCCAATTCCAAAAATGCTCCAATGGCACGCGTCTCATATAGCCTCTGACAACCAAGTCCAGCTCCTGGCCTGCACGCGTGGTCCTGTGTGACCCGGCGGAACTGCTTCTACTGACAGGAGAAAGGGCGAAGGCGGCTGACTAGCGCCTCAAAACCAGCATGCTTCGGGCAGGTGGAGCTCGTAAGTCCATGAAGGCGGTCCACCTGGGGGAAGGAAAACCCTTATCTCAAACCTCCACTGCCTTGTGGCTACATCCAATCATGGAAAAGGCTTCAGGAGTCAACCTCGAGGAAAAATCCGGAGCCGGAGTCCCGTTAGGCAGTCCGAAGTTCTTTACAACTTCGCCCTGCCAACTTCTGCGACGGCATCGTTGTCCAAACGTATCAGCCTAGCTGTTCCTTTGGTTCCGATGGTGCCGTGGAGATGGAGCACTTGCTGCATGGGCAACAGCTAGTTCTCCACTTTGAACTGCCCTGGCGTACATCACAACGCACCAATGGAGAGGACACTCCATTCCGCTTCTGCGGATAATAACACGGGAAGCAGCAGATACCGGTTAAAAGCTATGGCTCGATTGGCGTAGAGCTCAGCGCCTGGGGCTGCTTCCGACGGTGGGAGAGACTTTCAGGTCTCATTGGACGGCTACTGCCCGCCTCAAGCTGGGCAGCCCCCAGCCAATATGGTGCCGTCTCGCCACGGTCTGTTATCCTCATTGGGTGCATGGGGATTAGGAATCAACCGACAAGCAGACTGTTATTTCCGCACCAGCGAAACCAACTACGAAAAAACAAATGTCATTTCTGAAACTGGGAACCTGGAAAGTCCGGTCCATGCTTCCTGGATTTCATTACGGTTGGCTTGCCGAATACCTTCCATGGTGGTGCCAGCTGGTGTGCTCGGTTCTCCGAGCTCAGCGAAAAGGTTCGGCCGGTTGTGTCTGAGGGTTTGGTGGTTTTTCGCCTGGCAAGCGTTCTTCCCTATAAAAAGCCACAAAAATCCAAATGATGACATCACACGACGCGGCGGATGTGACTCGCCGCTCCAAAAGTCACTGCCCTTTGTCCTATCCAAGGACATTGTATGGTGCACAGGCAAAAACTTAAGTCACCAACCTATCAACGGGGTTATCGGGCTCTGAACTGGAAATTCCCAGAAAAGGGCGTATGAACCGCTTCGTCGGTCACCGGCCACCGATAGGTGCGAACCTCTCTCGCTCCACTGCCTTGGGGGTAAAGGCTCGGGGTGGGACCCCCTAAACGAAATCTCCCCTACTTCGGTGTAGGCAACCGGGTAGTATCATGCCTACGTTCAACGATGCCGCTGACAACGCTTTGTACCCCCCTTCTCGCTTTGTACATCTCATTGTTTATGTTGAACGGCACTATATCTGTATCAGATTGTGCAAATATAATAATAATATCGAGCGTCTCGAATATCAGAGGCGTAAGAAAATCTGCTGTTATTAACAACGAGTTAAAGAGACTAAAGGTCGACGTGACAGCCCTACAAGAGACGCGATTACAGACACTGGTAAGCTGACAGAAAGAGATTACACGTTTTTTTGGAAAGGAAGGGGTTCTGATGAGCCTCGACTACATGGAGTTGGGTTTGCCGTTCGAAACGACCTTCTAAAAGCAGCAGAACCGTGCAGCAGCGGGAGCGAACGGATTTGGACTCTAAATCTGAGGTGCATTACTGGTACCATTACGTTGGTAAACGTTTATGCGCCGACGCTCTCTGCGACGACTGCTGAAAAAGACGCTTTTTATTACAACATCGCAACAGTCCTGAAAAACGTGCCACAAAGAAACTGTGTAGTGGTACTGGGTGATTTCAATGCTAGAGTTGGTGCGGATTACGAATCTTGGCAAAACTGTCTCGGGAGATTCGGTGTAGGTAAAACCAATGAAAATGGACTACGCCTTTTAGAATTATGCACACAGTTCAGTCTCTGTGTTAGTAACACTTTCTTTCAAACAAAACCACAGCATAAGGTCTCTTGGAAACATCCTCGCTCTAAGCACTGGCACCAGCTTGATCTTATTCTTGTTAGGCGCACTAATATAGGACGCGTACTTCTCACCAGATCATATCAAAGCGCAGACTGTGACACTGATCATTCACTGGTTTGTGCAAAACTGAAGCTTTCCGACACGAGATTTCACCGCACCAAATTGTCTGGTAAGCCTAGGATTGACGTCACCCGCATGTGCGAACCTAATCTAGCTGCGCGATTTACAAAAGCCTTCACAGCCGAGTTCAGCAAGACAACCCCACTTGAATCGGCTTCAGAAAACTGGGAATCTATTAAAAACAGCATATGCCGAGTCGCACTTTCCACTTTCGGTCCGAAGAAAGCTCGAACGAGCGACTGGTTCGAAGCAAAAGCTTCTGAGATGACTGCTGTGTTGGATGAGAAACGGTCAGCATTCTTGAGGTTCAAATGTATGCCAACAGATGAAAACTTACGACTTTTAAGAGCAGCCAGAAATAAGGTCCAACAGACTGCAAGGCGATGTGCAAATGACTACTGGACAGAAATTAGCCTTAGTATCCAAAAAGCTGCGGATACTGGAAATTTTCACGGTATGTATAATGGGATCAAGAGAGCCATTGGTCCAAACAAACATAAAATGGCTCCCATTAAGTCTGTATCTGGTGACCCGATTGTGGACAAAACTCAGCAGATGGAAAGATGGGTAAAGCACTTCTCCTCCCTCTACTCTAGGGACAGTACGGTTTTACCACATGTATTTGAAAATTTCGAGCGGTTGCCGACTATTGAATATCTAGATACTCCCCCTACTCTTGATGAGCTCAATAGAGCAATCGACCGCTTAGCGAATGGGAAGGCCCCTGGTGACGACGGGATTCCACCTGAGCTCATCAAATGCGGTAGAGCAGCATTATTACAACCGCTTCACCATTTGCTTCTTCAGTGCTGGCAGGAGGAGTGTGTCCCACAATAGATGCGAGACACAAAGATCATCACGCTATTCAAGAATAAAGGAGATAGAGGCGACTGCAACAATTACAGAGGAATCTCCCTTCTGAATGTTGTAGGCAAATTGTTTGCTAAAGTTCTACAGATCCGGCTGCAAGTTTTAGCTGATAGAATTTACTCCGAATCTCAATGTGGCTTCCGCAAAGGAAGATCAACCGTTGACATGATCTTCTCCCTGAGACAACTTCAAGAAAAGTGTCGGGAACAGCGTATGCCATTATACGCTGTTTTTATTGATTCAACTAAGGCATTCGACTACGTCAGCAGGGAGGGTCTTTTCAAAATGCTTGATTTGATAGGCTGCCCACCAAGACTGCTAAAGCTCGTTATTTCGTTCCACTCAGGCATGAAGGGCTCAGTCCATTTTAACGGTTTCAGCTCAGAAGCCTTTGAAATTCGCCGGGGCGTCAAACAAGGGTGTGTTCTTGCTCCCACGCTGTTCGGCATTTTCTTTGCTCTGCTTCTGAAGCACGCTTTCAGGACGAGGACAGAAGGTATTTACCTACGCACGCAAAGTGATGACAAGCTTTTCAACCTAAACCGGTTGAGAGCACAAACCAAGGCACGAAGTGTGCTAATCCATGACCAGCTGTTTGCCGACGATGCAGACTGTATTGCTCACCCCCAAGAGCACCTCCAGTCTCTAATGGACTGTTTTTCGTCGACATGCAAAGACTTTGGGCTAACAATCAGCATGAGCAAGACCAAAGTCTT
>JACCGJ010024477.1:0-29615 GCA_013407085.1 Atriophallophorus winterbourni
AAAAGTGGATGAAACAAAGGGCAATAGCGTGGGAGCTTCACAAGGCTACCAACACAGCTGATTCTTGAGCACAATTTACACGACTGCGAAACAAAGTTATCAGCTTAATTCGAGATGATAAACAAGCGTTCCAATCGCAATTGATTTCTCAGATGCATCAGAATCCGAAGCTCTTGTATTGACTTGTAAACGATAGAACAAATATTAGACCAGGAGTCTTAGCCCTAAATACTTCGTCCGGCTTCACAGAATCCATAAATCAGACCGCTGACCTGTTAGCAGACTTTTATGCCGGAGTTTTTGCGCCGAAATCCATGGAGCCTGATCAGAAACCAATCGTTTGACTTGACCGACCGACCTTGAGTGAAGTATTGATTACTCCGATGGTGGTAGCGCAGCACTTACGAAAATTAAACGTAAAGAAATCTCCAGGACCAGACGAGATAACTCCAAAGCTGCTCAAAACCTGTCATGCGCAGCTATCTGAACCTCTATCTTGCATGTTTAATAATTTGCTCCAAGCTGGCGTAGTGCCACAAGACTGGAAACTGGGACAAATAATACCTATTTACAAAGGTGGTTGCCGTTCTGATGTTAAAAATTACAGGCCGGTGACCTTGCTGTCTTCGGTATCAAAAGTTTTTGAGCGAATAATAACTGCAGAAATCGTGCGACATCTGGAAACGAACCAACTTTTGGCAGTTGCCCAACATGGATTTCGCAGAAATCGATCTTGTCTAACAAATTTGCTGACAAGCTTAGACGATTGGACGAGGATTGTAGATGCGGGGGGCTGTATTCATTTGTGCTACCTGGACATTTCTAAAGCGTTCGATAGAGTTGATCAGAATTTACTCTTGAACAAGCTGAAGAAACACGGTATTGTTGGTGGACTAAATGAATTGATACGTGATTACCTCAGCAACAGACACATCCGAGTTCGTGTGGACGGCCTATTATCGAATAAAATCGATGTCACTAGCGGTGTTCCACAAGGCTTAGTGCTTGGACCAATACTGTTCTTAATCTATATGAACGATTTGCCAATACCGAATGATAGTAAGATGGTTCTGTTTTCTGACGATATAAAAGTATGGAGGCGAATAAGCAATGCTGTTGATTGTATTTTGCTGCTGAACGATTTGAATGCTTTGTACAAATAGTCATCTGAAAATAAACTGTCATTGAATATGCAAAATTCGAAGATGATTCAGATTGGTCATGACCTTGGCTTTTCCTATCCATACAAGCTCGGTGACATAAACCTGGAGTACACCGAAGAAGAAAAGGACCTGTGTGTCTGGATTTGCGGAAGTTTGAAAAATGATCTACAATGCAAAGTCGTTCACAAAAGCGCGCCCCGGCAGCCTGGACTTTTACGGCGGATATTTAAACGTTTTTCCCTGGAGTGTTTTCCTCTCATGAAGAACACATAAAAACACCCGATTCTAGATAATGCTGCAAAAGCCATGGCTCCAAAAATACATTTTCCTTCTGGATTGCATATATCAGAGAGCATCTAAGCTTATTGTTGGACTCGAAAATACGTCATTCACCGAACGACTCAGACGACTGGAGCTGAGGACACTTGCACAATGGAGAATGCAAGGTGATCTCATCCTCGCATACAAAATACTTTCTGCTGTTTCCCACCCCCTACACATATTATCCCACCTTCGATCTTTCAGCAACTGCAGTGGTCATGGTTGCAGGTTGGAAATACCACACTCCAAACGGAACTGCCGCAGGTATTTTAATTCGGTGCGTGTATGCTTTGTTTGGAATTCCCTACCTTCTGATTTGGTAAGCTCAAACAGTTTATCTATATTCAACTGGAAACTTGACGATTATATGAGAGCTAATCCGAATTTTGCCCTAAACTATTAATAAACTATGATCGTCCCATCGATTTTGATTTTATTTATACATATATATGCATTTGTACCTATAGTTCGACTTTATGGTTATTGTAAAGTTAATTGCTTTTTCAACCATAAATCTTGAAGCATGATTTGTAAATCCATTTCCTGCCACCCAATTCACATCATGCTGTAACTACACAGGGCCGACTGTGACGAATTAAATATCATTCGAAAGCAGCTGACATTGTCCATCTCATGCTTCTGAGAATGATGTCGCTCGATCCGTTCCAACGCAATCCTTCTAAAACATCAATTGTTGAAGGTTTGCGATTGTCGCAGTCAATCATTTCGGCGCTTGAAGTTTTGATCTTGTGACGAAAGGTGTGTTCTGTCTATCGTCCCAAAGCTCGTGATTTCCACCCGTCGATAATGGCTTCACACCTCCACGGTACGATTACTGTACATGCTGATCCGACTTTAGAACCCAACGCTATACCAAACCAAATCGATTTTCGCTGGGGTACACAACGATCCGTGCATTGTATCCAATATGTTCACGGTAATAAAAGACAGACGCAAATAGTGTGCCCGCTAATGGGGGAAAAATATCTTATTTTTGGGGCTTGACATGGTTTTAACATCGTAAACAACTTTCTCATCCGGATATTACAGCTGATAATTATCATAAATAAACGTTTGTGAAATTCTAATTATATTTTAGAAGTTCCACCTATATTCGGGCAAAATTTCCCCACAATAAACTTAGGATTTATGGGCTTTCTCGACATATGAATAATATTTGAATCATAAACCCTTTTCGATACATTGAGTAATACGAAATGGTATATTTTCAGACACCCAGTTCGATACATATTTAACGATTAATTCTCCCATATATTCTAGGAAATAATTCGAAAAATTGCATAAGGTTTCCCCCTTAAAACCACCCAAGCGGTTGATGAAATTTTGTAAATATGTTGAAATGCGAAAGATTAAATAGTTTGTGTGGAAGTGTTTGTGAACAGTTTATCGTTCGATGTAGACAAATCCGTCTGAAAGTTTCGAAACAATCCAACAGAGCGAAAAATGTGAGCTTAACAAAAACACGTCGAGTGAAAACGGCTTGATTATCATCCATACGGATCTGAATTTTTCATAAACGCGAAATGAGTTTATATATTGTATTTGTCCACAGGAGAATTGTGGAGAGGCACTGCTCCTATGTTGGCCTCCTTTGCTCGATGTCGACCATGGATGTACAGTCGCATGAAATTTTATTTTCTACAGCTTTTTGAATGACTAATCAGTCCGATTCAGGAGGAGCAATCTCTCCCGTAGCGATTACAACGATGGTCAGAACTCGGTTGTAGGGAGTCAGTTACACGCCGGCGGCGTGATCTGCGTTCATAAGCCAAGAGCTGTATCTGCTTCTCTCCAGCTTGCAGACGACGATTTACACAATGCCTCCAATGTGAGCGGTCAAGAGCAAGTTCTTCCCAACTCGCCGGGTCAATGACAAGAGCTTTCATATCTCTTTTGCAAACGTCATTGTACCGCAAGTGCGGCTGCCCAATGATCGACTTCCTAATTGCAAGTCACCACGGATTAGATCTTTCTGAATACGACCATTTTCCATTCTGTAGACATGACTAAGCCACCGCAGGCGGCGCTGTCGTCCTAAACAATAAAAATCACCCTAACCGCTGATGGGTTGTAGCCCGTCACAACACTTGTTTGGAAAATACGTTGTGACTACTTATCAGAGCCGTTCAAATTATTCACAAAGTGGATCACGACAGTCCATTATGGAAACACTAAAATCGAGTTCTGCTGTTTTTGGAACCCATCAGCTGCGAATATTACCGATTTCTGGTGGACTCGAAACTATTACCATCACAATTGTGGCCCCACGTCTTACTGCCTGGTCTACGGTCTACCGTTTGACTGATCGCAATTAAGCGTTTATGAATCTTTCTCATTTGAGTAGCTTAATTATCCCAACCGGTCGTGAATTAGCCGGAAACAACCGTTGTGGTCGCCCAGCCGATCTGAACTCCATGTTAGGCCTTCCTATCGGATACGATGAAAGCTGACACAGAATCGATATGACAGGCGTAGTTGTTTAGACGTTTTGCAAGGAATATGTTGTTTATCTTTTGTGACTACTCATCAGGGCCAAGCCCATCGAACTATTCACAAAGTTGATCACTACCGTCCATAATGGAAGCACTGGACTCGAGTTTCGCTCTTATTTGAGCTCATCAGCAGTGCATATCTTGCCTCGGTCTGATTCGAACCCAGGACCTTCACCATTGTAGGCTCATGCCTTACCGCCTGAGCTACCGTCCACCGTTTGACCGATCGCAATTAAGCCTTCATGAATGACTCTCCAGACTGGCACATTTGAGTAGCGTCATATGCCCAACCAGTCAACAAGGAGCCAGCAACATCTGTTGTGGTCGCCCAACCGAACAGATCTCCGTGTCAGGTCTTCCCATCGGATACGGTGTAAGCTAACACCGATTAAATCTGATGGGCATTGTTGTTTAAGCCATGTTTGGATAATATATGTTGTTTATATTTGTGACTACTCATCCGTGCCAAGCCCATCGAACTATTCACAAAGTTCAGCACGGCAGTCCATAATGGAAGCACTGGACTCGAGTTCCGCTCTTATTTGAGCTCATCAGTACGTCATATCCTCCACCTCGGGGGGCACTCGAACCCCGGGAACATTACAATTATTTAGTAAAATAGACTAGTTCACAGATTGGTTTGGATTATGAGACCAGGTTCATTCATCAATGGAGTAAATTCCGACACAAAACAGGTAAACCACAGCGACACAACCGTATCGAACTATGCTTCAGAAACATCCGTTTATAAAAAGTGGGATTGCAATTGTGAAATGCCTGTTACCCAGAGATCACATCTTACGTATGTCTGAAATTGAAATCGTTTGAGATCAATAAGTGGTACGCAAAACGTTCATCTGTATCCGATAACCGGAAAAAATTAGTCTGATAACATGGTGTTTGTTTCCTGTTTAGAATTTATAACCCGTGCTTCTAGAATTGAGCAAATTTCTTTGAAATGCGCATTTCGAGAAATAGAGATGTTAATCAAACACTCATTATCCCATTTCATTGCATGAACTGGAATATGAATGCGTGTGCTGTGTGATTAAATCTAGATCAGTTACAAATTTTCTGAGGTGTATCGGAAGTAGAACCTTTCTAGATGTGTCGATGTAAATCAGCACTCGCTTTTATTCATTATTATCCGACCCATGGATATGAGCTGTTCGTACCCCATTCCCGCCGGAACTGTAGAAGTTATTTTTACTCTGCCCGTGTCTGTTTTACTTTGAACAGTTTACCTTTAACCGTTGCACACTCCACTAGCTTGCATGAATTTAAAACGAGATTAGACGATTTTTTATCAAATTATTCGATTCCGGAACACTTATATACTGCTTAATCTACTTCCTTATCTTGTTTATACAATTAAATTTCAATTTTTACCATCCTATGGTTGTTTTTAAGCTTGTTGTTTTTAGGCCATTAAAAATCTTGAATTACCTTGAATTATATCAAGTGACAAACCCAGAAGAAAACAGAAGCAGACGCACTCTGCCCTATATCCAACATATCTCCGAAATCGCAGCTCGGGTACTTCGGCCACTTGGAATCGACATTGCGCATAAACCAGCATCAACACTCCGCAACCACTTCAACAACACGAAAGACAAAGTGGCAAAAGAAGAACAATCGAATGTCGTCTACAAGATTTCATGCAGAGACTGCGAAAAGAACTACGTCGGACAAACAGGTCGCAAACTCAGCACAAGACTACATGAACACCAGTTGGCCGTACGCAGACATGACCGGAATTCATTGATTTCATTACATATTGATCAATTTGGACATCAGTTCGACTGGGACCGCACAAGAATATTAGCCAGAGGAAACGACCGACGGGCGCGAGAATTCCTGGAAGCGTGGCACTCAACAACAAATTCAATTAACCAGCATCTCCAACTGGCTGCAACATATGGACCAATGAGAAACCGCTCACGGAGAAGGCATAACATGAACTCGACCAATCCGCGGGAGTGACCGTGAACGGACAGACAAGCGGTATAATAACCAACGAATTCCAACTACAAGACGCTTCGAAAGAAGTTCTGCTGATGATGTCATCTAGCCTGATGACGAAACGTCCAAGAACAACTACGCAAGCTCGGCGAACACAAGGTGAGCACCATCCACATCCTGAGCTACGAATATTTTCCTCTATTGCTGAAGTGACAAATGCCTATGAGGTATCATTAACACAAACAAGTACGTGTGATGCGCTTTCAACCCTAGAATGAGCACTGAGTATTGAGGTTATTTTTCGAACTAGTACATTGAGAACATGTTACGCCATAGTAATTTGTGGAATGATGATTGTGCAAGTTTAAAATGCCGGCTGGCCAAATCAGTCTGTCAACCATAATAGGGTCTCGCGAAATCAATTCAAGATTCAAGATTGATGGTTGAATATCAATCACAGGTTTCAAATTTAGGTACAAATCTCTCTCTCTTTCTATATATATATATATATATATATATATATATATATATATATTATTAGAGCTAAGCAAATCGTCAGGCCGAGAATTCCAATCGAGTCACACACGAACCAAGCTAAAATACCTGCGGAAGTTCCGCTCGCAATGTGGTATTTTCAACATGCAACCTTGACCTCGGAAGTTGTTAGCAGGTGGAACTTGGAATATGTCATCCATGTGGAAAAAAATAGTATTCTATGTATTGTCGAGACGATTGCACTCTACTAAGATTAATTTTAAATCCTTCAAGGTGACTAAGCTGAGCTTCTTTTTGGTTAACATTTTGTGCGTGATTATCAAGCCAAATATTTTCAAATGATACGCTGTATTACTTTGTACGGTGATTTTGCTGGGTTGTTTTATCCAGTGGACAAAAGTTAATAAGTGATTTGGCATTTAGGGAGATACATTTTTCTTGAGAGTTTGACTTAAGACAAGGATTATTTGAGCTCGGACTAGCTGGAACCTCAGGGCATAGGACCGTCAGTTATGATGATTATCTTTAATCACTCACGAGAAATGAATATAGAATCCGGGTTTAAAAATTTGAGGTACTTTAACAATCACTGTCGTGCAGGATTTGATCTTTCATACAAACGCTTTCGACGATGATTTTCCACTTGTTGGCCGCGAATAAACATACGGTGTAACGAAGGTGGTGATTGACAATCAATGAGCTTGATGCATTCCTGGCCTGTGAGTCTATGAACTCTCTCCAGCTACAGAAAGGAAAATCATGAATTTAAAAGTTCACAGCATTTTTGACAATATACAAATATGGAAAGGAATATAAGAGACGAACTTGATGAATAATCTGCGGTCCGATTTCAGTTAGCGAGTAAGCATCGATCTAGCAAACCCTGCTGCCACATATTTATATAAAGTTATCGATGTTGCATTTACCTTTATTCCTACGGTTTTTAGAGAAAGTACTTGCCACCTGGGTAGTAACTTTTTCCATGTATCGAACGTTCATGGAGTACATGTCATCTCACCAACGGTAAAGACAATATTTATTTCGTTGGTTTGAAAGAAGCAAGCAAAAATTAAAAGCTATGGCTTTATTGGCGTAAAGCGCCGCGCTTGTACCTGAGAGCAACAGCGAACGAAATCTATGGATATCAGTGAACGGCTACCAGCCTCAAGCTTAACAACAAACCACGGTCAATAGGATACTCTTTCTCTAAGTTTTGATATCATTATTAGATGTTTAGGAATAAGGAATCAACCGAGATACACAACGTATATTTCCGCCTTAGTGAAAATCAAGACAAGCAGAATTGAACCAAAGCAAAATCAAACGAACCTAGGTCATGTAAAAAGAATATTCAGGATTTTCGCGCTCGAAAACTTAACCCGGTTAATTTACGCGTATGTACGTCCTGTTATGGAATGTTCGATCCAAGCATGGGCACCATGGCTTAGGAAGGATATCGAACTACTTGACAGGATTTTTCATCGTGCGACAAAGTTGGTCTCCCGTTACAGAAATTTGCCTTTTAAAGAGCAAATGCTAAAACTAAATCTACATGATTTAACCAAACGACGGATATGAAGTGACTTTCTGTTAGCATTCAAAATCATGTACGTTGAAAAGCATAGCCTAAAAGACTTACTAAAGCTCAATGAACTTACTCAAACACGAAACCATTGAAATGCTTTATATATTCCACATATTCAATAGGATATTCGTCGCCATTATTTCTCGGCCAGAATTTGTTTCTCTTGGAACATCTTGCCTGACGAAATCAGACGCTCGGATACTGCTGAGGTTTTCGCTAATAAACTCGCCGATGCGGTATATGACTGTCCCTATTAATTTTTGAAAGATTTTATATTTTTGCCCGATATACCTCGTCATGATTAAACATTTCGAGAAAAATCAGTTGCTTTCGAGAATCCAGCATGGATTCAGACGAAATTATTCCTGTTTGTCTAATTTACTGTAACGCTAGATGATTGGACAAAATCGGTAGATAAAGGACAAGCAATACACGCGTGCTACTTGGATATTTCAAAAGCATTCGATCGTGTTGACCATTCCATACTACTGCAGAAGCTTGAAAGGCTTGGTATCACTGGAAAGTTGCTGAATTGGCTAAATGACTACCTAACAAATCGCACTAACCAGGTACGTGTTGATGGTGCATTATCCAAACCAATTGCAGCAACTAGCGGAGTTCCCCAAGGCTCAGTCCTTGGTCCGATCCTCTTTCTGGTTTATGTCAATGAAATACCGGAAATTGTTCGATGTAACATTTCGTTATTTGCGGACGACATAAAGATTTGGCGCAGCATTCGTAGTCCAGAAGACTGTCTGCTATTACAAAAGGATCTTGATACGCTTCACAGCTGGTCGTTGAAGAACAAACTGCCGTTTAACTTCAACAAATGCAGGATCATGAATGTGGGGAATCGAGTAGAGTTCACATATCACATAGGTTCGCATGTCCTTGAGAAATTGCAGTGAAGAAAAAGATTTGGGTGTCTGGATATGCTCCAGTTTAAAAACATCACTTCAAACTAACAGTGCCTTTAAAAAGCAACACGTGTTCTAAATCTACTCAAACGTATATTTGGGAAATTTCGCCCAAGATATTCCCAAGGATCATGAATACATACTTGAGACCAGTCATGGAATACGGTGTGCAGTCATGGTCTCCGTGGCTCAAGAGGGATGTGGAGCTTATGCAGCGAATCTATTACCGCTCAACAAAACTAGTTCTCAGCATCCGAAACAAACCATATAAAGAAAGGGTAGCTCAACTGAATCTGTTCGATTTTCCCTATCGACGAATCAGAGGAGACCTTATCTTGCTTTACAAAACATTCCATACCCCGAACCATCCCTTACAGGATTTATTCACGCGAAGGGATAAGAGGAATTATCGGACCCATGAATATGTGCTGGTCGTACCGCATTCCCGCCTGAGCTGTAGAAGGTATTTTTACTCTGTCCGTGTCTGTTTTACTTGGAGCAGTTTACCTTCAACTGTTGCTCACGCCACTAGCTTGTATGACTTTAAAACGAAATTAGACGAATTTTTATTGCATTATTCGTTTCCAGAACACTTATATAATGGTTAATTTATGTTCTTATATTGTTTATACACTTAAATTTCAATTTTTACCATCCTATGGTTGTTGTTAATCTTGCTGCTTTTCTGGGCCATTAAAAACCTCGAATTACCTTGAATCCTCTGGCTATTGATAATCATATATTTTTATGCACCTTAAAACCTTTTGATTTTTGATTTCTGAGTTCTGAGTATCTACTAGAGTACGCTCGTCATTGCTTATTTTTGCAGATGATCCAAAGCTTTGGCTCAAGATAAACTCATCTTCTGACGTACAGAATCTTCAACGATGTTGCCGGCATTATTCATGAGTGGTCCCTAGGTAACAAAATGACACCGAATACTGCTAAATACACCAATTTGAACAGCAAGTATTATGTAAGTCGAACTGTTATTCTACCCCCTCTTTCTAATGAGATCTAAGCGTGATTATTCAGTTTGACTATGAAAGCTGAATGCAATCTCGTTCAGCAACCAGCAAAGCAGAAATCAACTTGGGTCACCTAAGAACCCTAATTTCGTGTGAGGACAATATAATCTGCAGTATGATTTCAACCAACACCCGTCTTCATATCGATGACTGGACAAAGGTTTCACCATACATGCTTGTTATCTGGATATGTCCAAAGCATTCGATCGTCTTAACCACAGTTTGTTACTACAAAAAATAGAGCAATGTGGCATCAAGGGCTCATTACTAGCCTGGTTGGAGGATTATCTCCGTGACCGTGTTATTCGAGTAAGGGTTGATGGTGCTTTGTCACGGCCCATTACAGTAACAAGTGGAGTGCCGCAGGGATCGGTGCTTGGACCAATTCTTTTCTTGCTCTATGTAAACGATTTGCCAAAACTTGTTCGGTGCAAAATCTTGCTATTTGCGGATGATATCAAGTTGTGGACACAAGTATGCACAACTGAGGATTGCAGACAGCTTCAGCTGGACCTCAATGTCTTACAGTAATGGTCGGTTCGAAATGAACTTCCTTTCAATGTGAGAAAATGCAAGGTATTGACAGTTGGAAAACCCTTCGAGTTCTCTTACACCCTTGGTTCCCATACTCTTGAAATAACTGACAAGGAGAAAGGACTTGGAGGTGTGGGTGAGCAGCACGTTGAAACCGTCACAAAACGTTGAGGCTGTCTACGAAAAGACGTCAAAAGTACTGCTTCTGCTGAAACGCGTGTTTGGGAGTTTCACGAAGCCGACTGTTCATCGAATAATTAATACCTACTTGAGGCCCACCATGGAGTATGCGGTTCAGGCTTGGTCACCCTGGTTAAAGAAAGACATCAATGTGCCATATATGTGCCATTCCAAACAGTTTCTATCATTTGGATTTTTACCTGATTCCCGAACTGTTCAGTAAGCAAACAAATCCCGTTTTTACTGAGATATGTTATTTGTAAATTTCCATAATTTTCTGTGGTTTTTGTAAAGCTATATGCTTTTTAGACAATTAAAATTGAATTGAATTGAATTGAATTGAATATGCTATGCATGGGGTCGTTGGTTGACAAAATATATATATAGCTATTGGAAACTCCACAGCTCCACACATATGCTTGATCACCCGTCTAAACTCTACTGACAGCATAGCAGGTTGAACTTCCGCAAATACGCATTCCCGGTCGCAGTGTGCAATTGTGGAACAGTTTACATACTCACCTCGTATAATCTGATGCTTCTAAAATATCAATGGATGCCAATTTGGACAAGTATGTTTTTATGCTGGATTAATTTTTATAAACATTTAATAATAACTCATTTGCATGCATCTCCATCATACCCACACACCCACGACCGGTTTCGTGCTGTTTGCACTCATCAAATAGAGACAGTAGAATCAGGATCCACATGAGCTTGACACAGTGGAGGGATGGTAAACAAATTACGCTTGTATGCCACTGTTAGATAATGTTGGTACTGTTTCACGTGCATGAGGATCCTGATCCTGCTGTCTTTACCTGATGAGTGCAAACAGCACGAAACCGGTGGTGGGGTGTGTGTGTGTGTGTTATGGAGATGCATTCAAATGAGCTGTTATATTCATGGTCATGGGTTTTAAACCCAGTCTACATGAGTGGGGTCTCATGTGATTCAACAGGTTGGTCGTACCAACTCTACCCAACAGTGGCATACAAGCGCAACTTATTTAATAATAACGTTTCTACTATTCGATCTTCTGTAAATTCTTGTGCATCTTGTAAAGCATAAATCGTTGAATAAATCATGTAATACCTAGCTATAACTATGAACTGTTATGGAGCATAAAATTCGCAAAGCTTATGCTTCGGGGACTGGTCCAGTTTCATCCAAATGTATCAATACATCTTACGCTTTGCTACACTTATGAATTTGTATTTCTCACCCTGATGGGTAAATATATGTGGCGATCTTTAGGAATATCCGAAAACGTCTCTTAATGATTGCCGCAATGAACAGTAGCAGATAATCAGAGCAATATTTGTCTTCCCGATTTAGAAAACAATTTACTCATATACTGACTGACTGAAACCAGGTTAAAATTTGATAGACATTTCAGTGCTCGGCCTCGTGTCATGGATAAGTTACGTTATACCATATTACTAACAAACTCATCACAAAATCTCTTGACTCAATTCGTTATACGCCGTTTGGCACACAATATGTCATGGTTATAGTTATGTAATTCCATTTTTACGCAACCTGACTATTCCGTATAGCGATTACGGCCACCCAAGTGATAAAAACAGGAAAGCACGCCATCCCGGGCCGGCAGGACAAGTCGGATCAAATGACCTAGAAATGGACCAATCGAAAATCACCTTTGCTGTTGTGTCAATGTTGATTGGTTCACAGTTCGGATCGATTGTCATATACAGACGTAAGCGATAAACTATGCGCTACCAATCAACTGAGGTTTAAGGTTGCGCTAACGCTCGATCTGAGCGCGCACTCTGTGATACTTGTTTCAGGAAAATGTAGGCGCCACGTGATCAAGTTTAGTGATACGCCATTTCTTCCCACTTCAAAATAATACTGCTGATGAAGGTGTTTATATCGATCAAATTATTTTATTCTTGGTTACATATGATATTCTTCTGATGAACCGTATAAATCACCAGAAATATCGAAAGCCAAATTCGTATAACATTGTGCGATATTTTTCTACTCTAATTGTGCTAGGATTACTATCGGCAGAAACATTGGGATTATTCACTCCGGAAAGATGCACGCCAACTTCTAGCCCATCCCAACCTCAGCGACTTTATCCAATCAATCAATCAATCGAAGTGTACGACAAAATTGTTGAACTTGCCAACGCGATCAACGTTTTACGTTCATTGAAAGCAGAGTCTCAAATTAAAGGAAAATTGTACAAATACATTGAAACCATCAAAATGGGATTGCAACTGGAATCTCTCGGCCAAGAAAATCTCGCTCAGGTGCTGCCTGCAATCGATATGGCTCTGGAAAAGATTCAAAACTGGCCATCTTATAGTGGAATTAAATTTGAAACTGTGCCGAT
Organism: Atriophallophorus winterbourni; assembly: GCA_013407085.1. NCBI lineage: Eukaryota > Metazoa > Platyhelminthes > Trematoda > Plagiorchiida > Microphallidae > Atriophallophorus > Atriophallophorus winterbourni. The sequence goes on from JACCGJ010024477.1 coordinate 13,064, forward strand.
TCTTCATTTAACATCAATCGCTTGTGATCAAATCGCGTTGCTTTCAAAACTTGAAAACCATGAAATTAATGTTTTATTCGGACCATTGAATGACTTTAGCATTGCTAATGCTGGTCGATTCAGTAGCGCCATGTATGACATACCCATCGTGACTCCAAGTGGTTCCGCTGAACAGCTGAAAGATAAAATTGAGTATTCTACTCTAACTCGGATATTCTTCACGTATTCTGATTTGCAATGGGTGATGAAAGCCACCCTAGAGCAATATGGATGGAATGCAACTGGCAAGACACCCGTTGGATTGTATGCTCCTAGAAACGTACGGTCACGAGGGGGCGGTCATACTTCGTTGAATAGCATATTTCAACAACAAAGTATTAACACTTTCCTTATCGGTGCAGGATATAAAGTATTTCAGACAACGACTGAGGATTATACAGACGTGGAATATCAATTTTTACGAAGACTCCCCAAAACGGCAAGATGTAAGTGATGCATTTTGTATGTCTGAATGATGTGAGCTCATCTTCTGAACAGCGACTTATGGGGCTTTCGGTATTTAAATAAACTCTTTTAGTCCTTTCTATTCGCGTCTTTGATGCGGATATTTCAGTACTTTTTCTAATGATACAACTCGTTTTATTTGCCTATTTCCAAGTCACTTTTGTACCTAACCCTTAATCACAATCTCCAAAGTATAGACTGCGTAAGAATTGGGGTGTATGTACGTATCACGATATTTGCTCTTAACTAAAACCTTTATTTAGAACATTTTTAATTTTGATAGCGTTTGTTGTAATGACATAAAATGCACTAAAAATATGAAACAACCATTTCGGAGAAATTCTTTTACTCTGGAAAAGCAATTCTTTGACGCCTAATCAGGACTGGCCACCATCTTTGCGTTGTTGCTGGAACACCCATCGACTATGAAATTGATGTTTGCTGTGTATCATGAATGGCGCAAGGTTTTGAGTTCAGTTGTGTCAGGACAGTCTATAATATGCCATCACGGAATCAGCTCTATCAAACTGAACGCTATATTGTTAGCTAGACTTACGAAAGGTCTGGAAACGTGAGGCGTATTATCTTTGGATTCAACGCCTATCAGCGCCGAAGCATCGATGGGTCATCCTTGCTTTGCAGTATTGTATTAAACGAAGTTAACCATACATTCTATACACTTACTCGATACTTTTCCACTTGGATTAAATTAAGGCGTCAGCATATCCAACCTCCTCAACCTAGCAGGAACCGAACAGCAAGCTTTTATAATGCGAATGATTATACGTTTGCAACTAAACACCGCGCCCTTCAGATTTGCATGTATCATCTCCACAAACTAAGAAAGTTTGATGCACTAACTTGGCTTCCAGAATATTTACTTATTTCGCATAATATATACATACTCTAAAATCATCTTCATCACGAAGCAAGGTCTGGAACCAAGCAGCATGAAAGTGGTAAAGCACACACGCAAACGCCTAAAAACGAAAGTGGACAAACGAAGTATGCAAATGTAGGTAAAGCCAGCGTTTTTTGTTACTTCACTGCATGTGATTTTGTTTTTTCTGGGGATGTTTTAATATATGACACAGTGAATTTGAATAAAAATTGTTGCACATAGCGTCGTTGGCTTCGGTTTGCAGCCGTATCGTGTAAGATATCAAACAGACTATAGTTGCATATATGTATACACGTAAACATGCATATATATGCCTTGGGATGTGCATTCATAGTTAAAGTTGGGTACATTTTCTTGTTCACCAAAGATCACATTCTTGAGACGGTTATGGAATGTTAACACTATACGTTTCTTCCCTGTTTTTTTATATACTTCGATGTTCTAAAAATTCTGCTTATCCCCCCAAAAAATCTTATCCAAATTTCGGTAATACGGAGTGAAATCCCATTTCGTTCAATATTATTACTGCTTGTTAAAACGCCTGGTGTGGATTTGTAGCGACGTGGTTACTTGTGCACGTGGTTCACCTAATTATCGATTGCCTGTGAAAGGAAGTATTCACCACAGTTGGTCATTAACATGCACAGAACAAGCGAAGTTAGCAGAACACTTTTCGACCAGAACTAGGTCATCGGCATGTCCCATCTGTCTTGGGTTACCTTAACAAACAACCAATTATTCGCATAAAAATAAAGGTTAATCACAGTTGAAATCTCATTACGTTTATTTATCCGAATCAATACCATTCTGAACAGATACGTAATTAGACAATTTGGTGTTAATTTCATCGCCATTACAACCCAGTTATCTTCTTCTCATTAGACCACTCGTTTCCACCTTGGTTCTTTGGAATTCGGTTCTACTACGTGATATTCTGGTAATATAAATTGGGATATTTGAAAGTAGTTATTTATGGTCCGTTGCCTGTCTGGCTGCTTTGAAGTGATGTTCGGAGTTAATTTGATTTTGTACAGATATTATCTTTCGCCCTAAACTCATGCGATCATTCGAACCCTTTTGAAACTTTCATTATCGATTCTTGTTGGCCTGTTTCATGTCGGCCATTTTGTTTAGACCAAAATATACAAAAATACAGACTTTGCCTAAGTTCTTGCCTCGTGTAGCGGTGGACCTAGTTAGTCAGTTGCGACGAATGGTGTATAACGGTTTTCATTATGCAGTGTTTCGAGTAACTATAATTTGAGTTCATCTCTGGTACAATGTAACAAACGTTTCATCTGTTACGACATTTTTTTCTGGTTGAGAAGCGCAAGCTTCCAGCCAGGGCGGAAAGTCGTTAAAGCGCTTCTGGTTGAGTTATTCACGCCCGTTTCTGTCTAATTGGTGCTGTAATCAAAGGGTTCCTACGTGACAATAACAACAGGGTTTTTCGGCATTTAGTACGACATTCACGACTACGTCAACTCCGAAAATTCGCGAAAATCGCCTATTCTGCCATTTTATTTACATTTTTCTTATAGTTTCTATCTGTTCTCACTCATACTGCACCCGAATTCTTACGACTATCTATCAATCAGTTTTTTCTGTTTATCAGTAAATACAAACACTTCATTTCACTCTGGCTGTTTACCGTACTCAGAGTAGGCTCAGTAAACGTTGAACCATCAACCATCCCACAATCAGTAATAAAAAATTACTGGCTAATTTGATACCGGTTAGCATTTCGCACAGTTTGCGGTTCCCTGAACCTATAATCGCCTGATGCTTAAACCCTGATCGAGGGATCCCAACGATCTAACAATGGGATCACATATAAATCTCATGAATCATATTATTTAGCTCTGATTATTGTGCGAACCATTTTCGAATTTTAAATCCTATAGTGACGGTGAATTTTTCGTAAGACCGGTTGTATTTCATAGTCCTCACTCAAAATACTCAGTCTGAAGTGTGCGATATATTTTGTCTTGTTGCTTCTTGATCATTCAGTATATTTTAATTTATAAATCTTGTAATCATTGGATGTGCTGTACCTAAAAACAGTTCTTCAAGAGAGGCGCTTGTTTTCAAATCAGCCTGGCGACGGGCGTGGCACTTTTTGTAGGAATCGTCAGCGATCTAGAATGTAATCCACATGAATTAGTAGAGAGAAACTTGTCACCATTTCCAATGAATTAACCTGCACTCATCATGTTAATTCTATACTCACCAAAGTTCATAGGCTCTCATTTTATGCGTTTCGTTTTCGCTCTCTTTGATTTAGGCTTCAACTGATCTTTCACTTCACCATCCCCCGTCTCTAACATCATCTTTTATACCCTCCTCTTACAAATATTCCCGTACACATATCAAAAGACTATGATCATGAGAAGTTTTATCAAGATTATTTATCACGCAAGTTTTATATCCTACGTAAGCATCTTTAAACTTTTTGCGAAACGACACTTATCTTCTTGTGATCGATCTGTTAATAATATTGAAACCGATAAATCATACTCACTCCACAAAGAACTAGCCAACTCTCAATCTCTGCATACTACCCGAGTGAAACGTATTATATTGTAATCTCGAACGTTAATTTGTCAACGATTATTTACGCGAACCACCTAAGATATATGTGCCAAAATTATGATGAAATTAAACAATTGAGGAAAGATTTGTCTCGTTGATATTTTTTCATGTACCGTTTTTTGTAATAAACCTTAACGTACAGCAGAATAATCATATAATTTCGAATAAAGCTTTGCATTGTTCACCTGAACATTCTTAAAATGCTATAGGTGCTATTTGAGGATGACTCGCGTATGTCTGACACCATTGTTTCGTTTGCTACCTCCAAATCGAAACCCACACATTTCTGTCTGTCGCCTGATAGATACGATAAATCTGTGCAACTACTGTGCTGTGCACGTGATCAGATTGGCACCTGAAGTGGCAAGTTTTATAAATAATCGATCAAATCGATCTTGAGACACATCTGCGCACCCTAAAAGGGTATTTCAGTCCGTATCGAAATCGCTGATCTACAAGGTTGACCACCTCTGCATCGATGCTGCTGTTAAGAAACGAGCTCATCAAGAAGTCAGTAGTCGACTTGCAGATTATGGGTACCTCAAGGGCTTAATTAAGCGGCAACTGAACCAAGTTAAACATCCGCAAACGAAACGGAAAAAGTTTGGCGAGCTACGGTATCTCTACCGTATGTCAAAAGCGCCTCTGATGGAATAAGTCGAATCTTGAATAGCGCAGGTATTAGAGTAACATATAAGGCAGGTAGAACTCTCCGCTCCGTATTAACGCATCTCAACAATAAGACTCATTAGGCTGTACGACCAACTGCATCTACAAAATCAAGTGTTAGTGTTGCCCAGGTGTTTACATTGAGCAAACGTCTAGAGAACTTTGCGGTAAGGTAAACGAACATAGAAAACGAATCAAAAGCATCCCCGCAATCCCAGTGAATATCAATAACTGATTCGGGATTCTTGTCTAGCTGAACACGTGCTAGACACGGGCCACAGCGTGGATCTAGATAACGTGGAACTGCTAAGACGGGGTGTGAAATCTTACAGGGAATGACTCCACGTTGAGGCAGTTGAAATTACAAAGGCTGAGGCGAATGTGGTGAACAAGGTGGACGGGGCGGATATCTCAACAATCTGGCGTTCGGTTCTGCAGCGGATAAGGATTAACGTGCATAACACCTAATGTGCACATGGATTAAGTAAGCAGTGGGTCAGCGGACTCTGTTTGCACCTGCATACAAAATCAACATTTTAAGGATTAACGCAGTATTTAGGTGGTGTGATCAATTGTCTTGATCTCGCCTGTCTATCTTAGAGAACTCAGAATTGGTCAAGAAAATGCCATTTTAACCTGAACCCTGTTCGTACCGACACCTTTGGTCTGATCAAGCTTTTTCGTTCAGAATCGAAAAGTTACCAAAAACCCTGCTCTAACTGATTCATTGCAAACTTTCTTTTCTTGATTATGGATTCGCGATCGGTCTTCAATATTTTCAAATACCTTGATAATCAATCATAATTGTATTACTAACACAATCATGGAGATATTTTGCCGACAGGATGCATATCAGCTGATTAGATTGAAAGTTGTATGTTTTGTCAATGCGAATCGATACAGCAGATATATTTTGCTGTGGCCACGATACATTTATTTTTATCGTATATTGTTGCAATCGGGATGATATTATAGCTTTGATTTTGAACTTAGGAAACCTAATCCTAATCCGTTGCGAAGCATTTTCAATCATGTGGACGTATACCAACATTTTCACAGTATCTACGTTAGTGAACTTCTTTTTCCAACTGCTAAGCACTTTCGGCAAACTGACCATAAGTTTCTATCGAAATAAGTTCATGCCTTAAAAAGTCGAGAAAGCCTCTGCGCACATACTAATCCCTTATCTTAACACTGAATGAGCATGAGCGTGATCCAATCAAAATCGTGGCATTTTGCCTCGAATTGTCGCCATCATCACATCAATACGCCAGTTCAACAATTTACGGAACAATTTATTCACTTGCTTGACTACGGATTGACCCACGCGGTGCGTCTATCGTTAAGGACACACGGGTGTGGCCGAGGTTAGCTGACACGTTGCGACTTGGTACGGTGTTGTGTTGGGGACAATCGCTTACAGGTTTGTGAACGACAAGTATTGTGACCCGAAGTGAGATGTGTGAACATCCAAATTTTTCAGACTGATTTCCTCTCCGTAATTAGAGTTTAAAACCACTTTCACGTTCGAGTATAAATTTTCGATAACTGAACGGCGGCTAGAAGCCATTCGCCATTGATCATCAGGTCCCACGTTATACACGACTTTACTCACTTACACTTAAATCGCTTTTGATAGATACAATTTCCAACGCAATTCAACCCAAAATAAATGTTTCTCAAGGCGGCAAAAAAGGATGAGAAAAATGCACCAAAACCTGCTCCCTTAGCTGAGTTTGGTGACTGCTTATTCCGGTTGTAGTAAAGATGGTAAACACTTTGGTCAGGACTCCCCACCATCTGCTCATTCAACTAAGACCGATCTGCACAAATCAACCGGAGTCGACAGATACACTTTTTTCAGCGAGACAAGCACATGAGCTCAAGGAATGGACTAAGCTCTATGCACACATGGGCTTGAAAGCTTTAGTACCTACTTCGGTGACGCACTTAACTCGGCATAAAAACTCCCCATACGTAGGCCGACCGCGCACATTAAGGGTCAATCCACTTGTCGAGACCAGTCTACTTCACCTAGTGTAATATTCCTCGGTGTCCCCGAAATTTTTGATGCGCATCAGCTTCGTAATCAAAGCAACACGATTTGAAGCAGTGGTTATACATTGCCGAGGCCATTGGATCTCGTGATTCAATTGTTGGCGACACTTAGAATACCTACAAACGCTATTCACCCAGTCATCTGAAGATCACTTTTTAACGACCGACATGGCTATCGCTACCAATACCAACTGGATTCGTACCGTGTAAAACTTCAACTAGACGTAAGACTAAGCGTACTTGAAAAATCTCTGCACCACATGTATCATCTTGGCACGAAAGATGTCGTCAGGAACATCGCAACCACGTTTCTTCATTTGAGTCCAATTGACTTTACTGTTTCCAGCCCCCATCTGTATTTCCGTTATCACTGAAGCGATCGCCAGCATACAGCACTTCCTTTCTAAATCCGAGATAACCTGTAGCTCTGCTTTCGGATATTGGGTACGTACGATGAATAACCGTGTTGGAACACAGAATTAAAGATTGATCAAGGGTAAGACTTGTTTATCATCCACTCACTGTTCATGGGCTCACTCCCTATTCCTCTTTGTTGATGGTTAATAACCAGAAACCGGCGTCAAAGTTTTGTTGCTGATGATCTGAGCACGGTACACTTCACTCAATTCTGTTTCAAAAATTTAATTATTTAATGATCACACTTGCTAGCCGATTGGAAAGGCTATGCAGCTTCATTGACTGCGCAAGCATTGCGACACTTTCAAATTACTCTGTTTTGCGCAGAAAACAAAGGGATTGCAAGTGGCATTGACACCAGAACCGGTTTTCAGGTTGTAATCCACGACAATAAATGGACAAGTTTGAAGTTTTTTTTATAGCATCAGGATGTATTCGATTTTCGACTGAGTTGATAAAAGTTGTCGCACCCATGTCGGGCAGCATCCCGAGCTCACATTTTGTGCAGATTGATATAAACTAACCTTGTTTATGACTGACATCTATGGTTTATTTTGGACTGCAAGAAATCAAAATTTATTATCCTTCTCTCCCGAGTCGATTCATTATGCAACTCGTTCGTTGATATTTCGCTTTGTCCCATAACTTAAAGCTCAAGACTTCAACCAGTGTTACATTGCTGTGTTTCGGCAAAACGTTGTACCCCTGATTGAAAGTAAGATATCCAAAATTAAATTTACCCCTCTCTCCCCATTATCGTTTATTACTGAAGTAAAAATTTTTGGCCTTAACTATTCTGATAATTTTCTCCCGTCTGCAGTCCCGTATCAGTTACACAATTCGTAACTTGCTAATTCATACATGTACCCGATCATTTACTTAATCTCTAGATGTGGATCACTGTCTGTTTTGTGTCAAAATACCGATAATTTTAAAACCAATTTTATTCGACTCTCATTTATATAAGACCGGTTTTCAAATTTTTTAAAAACCTAAATCCGAAGGAAACACAATTACGTATAAAAGTACTATTTATAGTCACAAAAATAAACTTAATCTTCTTAATCTTTTACAAATTTAATCAACCTTTAGAACTTTCTGGATGATCTTCATTTTTTGGAAACAATCTTTTAGGAAACAATGAATTGAGCGTTTTACCAGACAGTTTTTCTAATTTTCGTGTTGAATAATCCTGTAATTGAAAATGCTCTTTCTGACCGGATGCTGGTCACTTTGAATGTGAGCAATGCACCATAAAGTTTCTTAAGGCTTTTGATTCTATTTAAAGTTTCTTCAAAATATTTGAATTCTTCGGATATTTAAATTTCACTTTCAAGTCTAATTTAGTCTCTTCATTTAATTTCTTCATTGAGTTAGTATATTCTCGCATGAGTTCATTTTTGACATCGGAAATAGATGAGGCAATATTCGTGTCTTGATGCAAATTTCCTTCGTTTTCAGTTCCTTTACTTAACACTGTTGTGCCCTGCTCGTTATATCCAGGAAATAATCTGCTAAATACTTGTCCAGCATCACAAAATTACAAACAATGAAACCCGTTTTTATTATTCGATTTCGGTTTTGACGATCATTACATAAAACTCAGTTTTAATCGGTTTTATAAAACCGGTTTCTAGCCTTATTTTTGACGCTATGGTTTAATTTGCTATTTTAGTGAATACAATGCATTAATCCAAAGTTTTTAGATAATCCCCACTTCGTATATCGTTGCTATGACAACAGTATTAAAACAAAAGGTTTTTGTTTGCAGCATTTGCGGTGTTTTCGCCAAACCTAAGGTCAATGGGTGTATGGCAGATTAGACAAGCTGTCAATGATTTTATGTCAAGCTATCAAAATTCCCGACAAACCGTCAATTGATTTGCGTAGAAAATAGCATAAAATTCTTCAGAAGTACACCTGATATATTTTCAAAGAGATCGTACAGGTGTCTGTATTATCTACTTTTCCTAGATATTCTGTGTTTCTAAACCATATACCCATAAGATTATTCGCTCTATGGAGGGCTATATTACAACGAAACACCACTTTTTGTTATTCAGCTATTAGCTGTTTCTAAGTTATGGCCTCTGAACGTGGTGTAGTCAATGTAGTTGCTTCTGATTCAACTGACGACCTTTCCGGGCGCTGAAAGCTCATCCACGAGTAAACGGTAGAAGAGCTTGCGGAAAACCCCATTACCCCGCGGATGTCGACGTTTCATCATTTTCTCTCAGTATCTTATAGCCCTTGCTGGTTAAGTAATGCGCTCTTCAATTTAAAGACTGCCAACGAGATGTTTAAAGATTCAGAAGGCTAACTATTCACAGGAAACTGGTTGAGGTTGCATTTATCATTTAATTATCTCTCTCGACGCAATTGTATAATATACTGCCTGATGCGTGTTATCTATCAAACCTAGACTTGAAAAGAAAATTTAAAAACTGCACCGTATGGTGAAACGTTGTAGGTCACATTGCAGCTTTGGATGACTTATTGACATGGGCAACTCTTGAGATCGATGAAAACGTCAACGCTCCACATAGTATACTTTCGTTTAACACTGCCACGTTTTCAACTCTCACTGAAACTGCTCTTACTCCTATCGCTTAACGATCTGCGGTATTACCAAACCGAAGCAATATGTGCAATCCCGAAACTGGCAATTCCTATGTTCTTCAGGATAAACACATTCCAATTGTTATGCATTCGGTACCGGATCGACTCATTTTAGAAGTCGGTTGCTGATCACCGAGTTTCCCATTAACGACCTCAGCTAAAATAGGCCACTACTTCACTCATCTTTCATCTACGTGTAGCTCAAGTACGAGATTGTAGTTCATAGTTTTTCTCCGAGCTGGTATGCATTATTGCGTACGTTTCGTCACCAACCTAGATGACACCATCCTAGAAAATTCTTCCGTAGCAAATCGGTGATGGTCCTCATTCGGATCTACCTGCTGCGTGCGACCTCCTCTACAATGATTGGCTGGTATTCTTGCGTGTTCTCATTGGTCCGTTGATCATCTACTATTACTCTTTTATAGTTGTGTCTTACGTGCAAAATGATTTTGCTTGTGGAATGAAAGAGACACTTAGCACAATCGCCTTTGCGAAGATCACTGTTAACGGGTCACCAATTATGTCAGCAGGGACAGCAGTAAACGTTTAAACCCACCCACTAGTCAGCTGCATAAAATTTACGCATAGGTCAATATTGTATTAATCAGCTGAATTACAACGGATGGCACCCATGCAACCAATCCTCTCTGCGTTTCCCAATAAGTAAATTGCTCCACGTTTACAAAACAGAAACCGTTTCACTTAAATCAATATTTACCTACTTAGCAGTCGAGAAATAACGATTGTTTGCTCAAATAAACGGCCGATTTCATGTCTTGAGCGTGGGTGTTAAGCAGACACTAGAAGATTTTCCACTTCATTGCGATCTATGATACTCGAAAACTTTATGGTTCGTTCGTATTTACCCTGAGCATAATACTTGAGCAATTCGCACACCTTCATAATTAACGATGAAATTATTTGTATTCGTTCCGGATTCATCCCACGACCGGTTTCGTGCTGTTTGCACTCATCAGGTAGGGACAGTAAGCTCAGGATCCACATGCGCTTGTAGTTCTAAAAGCAGGTCGGAAGCTCACAACTGGTTTCTTCGTCGTTGCAACACCTCACGTATGCCAATCCGTGCCACGAAACTCGAAACTAATTCAGACTTTGTGTTAAGCCCAATTTTTTAATGTCACTTCGTGTACGAGCCAAGCTAGATCACACATCGTATTCTCGGTTTAAGGGTGCATACCAGTGATAAATACACAAGGGATGAATAATTCTTCATTTTCGCTAGCTTCACCGATATTTGGACTTTACAACCTTATTTACGCTTTTCAGCCAAAGGCATGGGTTATAGTTTCTTCTTTAGATGCGCTGATTATTATCATTTGATTTTTTTAAATGCTATGAACCTGGTGTTCTCCGTCATGCTAGCACGCCGCGTTTTTACTCAGACATATGAGCAAGAAAATATTTGGTGAGGTACATGAAGCTTACGCTTCATAATCCTACAATCTTCTCGGTAATCAATGGTGAATCAAAGTGGGTGCGCAGTCATTGTCCAGGATTCAGGATTGTTTTTGACGTTCACGCGCCCACTTTTCTAAACCTCCGGATGTTTGTCGGAATATATATGTATGTATGGAAGCACAAGGCTGATCCAGGCAAAGTGCCGCACAGTCAGAGACTCCACGAGGGCTAAGATACCAGCAGGCCACCCAGGCCTAGGCAGATATGAAAATAGAAATGGAAATGATAGCGAGACTCCAGTCGGTTTCAGCATGTAGCTCACTACTGGTGCCCAATCAATTTAGCATGGTGTTAGCCTCACAGCACCTTCGCAGACAGTTGTTCTTTCTTTGCTCGTATTTCGGTATCGTAGTCCTTGATATTGATCGGGTTAGAATCGTGATCAACATCAAATGTTGCGCAGCAGCTTTGGAAGATTAAGCTCATAAACAAACGAATTGCTATTTTTGATTTGACTCGCCGAATCAAAACTTTTAGCTTGTGGATTGGCTTGGACCAGAACATCGTATGAACGAGCACTCACCGTAGATCTACGCGGTACGGATGTGCAGTCGTTCAGAACTTTAGTGCTGTACAGCTAACTTCGTGCTAAATTGATTTTCCACCGGTAGGTATCTGCATGCGAAAACCCGCTGGAGTCTCATGGCCATTTCTATTTCCATGTCTCACATTTTGTCTAGTCCTGGAGAACCTGACAGTATCTTAGCCCACGTGTAATCTTTAAATGTGTGGTTCTATACACACAGAGGGTTTGCTATCTCATACATGGTACTAATATTGTAGATGGAATGAATACCTTACGTCTACGAAGCATCCGTCGTATCTTGAACATATCGTGGATGGACAAAGTGACTAAATCTGAAGTGCTTTCAAAAGCTGGTCTACAGATCATGTGCACCTTACTACAGCAGTCCGGCCTACCCTGGGTAGGCCACGTCGACAGAATAGTATACGGTCTTATTTCATAAGATCCACTTTATCGTGAGTTAAAATTAGGAACTCGACCATGGGCAGACCGCGCTTGCAATGCAACGGGTTTTACAAAATAGATTTGAAAGCTCTTGGCATTGACCCCACGAGCTGGGATTAAATTGCTCTTGACCTCTCACTTTGGAGGCATTGTGTAAAGCGTCGTCTGCAAGCTGGGGAGGAGCAGATACAGCTCTTGGCTGCTGAACGCAGATCACGCCGCCGGCGTGTAACTGACGCCCTGCAACAAAGTTCTGACTATCGTTGCAAGCGCTGCAGGAGAGATTGTTCCTCCTGAATCGGACTGTTTAGTCATTCAAAAAGCAGTAAACATGATTGTGATGTACATAAATGGTCGACATCGACCGAAGGAGTCCAACAACAACAACATCCCCCGCACTGCTACTAATTGACCTAGTTTAACTCTTCGTACAAAATTTCGTGAAAATAATGAGCGCTTCATATTTATCCATCTCCTTACATAGTAGTGTAAACCAACATCCTCTCCAAATTATCAAACATTAAAAGAGATGTTTCGGTATCTCGATTTGCTCTTTTTTTCATTTGGGGGTTGAACTATGATAGAGAAGCACTGAAGATACTGTGCCGTCGAGGGCGTGAAGTTCCCTCGTAATGTGTTTCTTAGATGATGCACGGAATTCCGACCTCTGACACATCACTACAGAAGAAAGTTAACAAATCGTCTGATGAAAGTTATTGGAAGAATCGTTTGAGAATACGGGAACAACTTAAGAACAGTATTCAACGATATGCAATTCAATAAGGTGAGTATGACGCTGTCAAGGTGCGCAGAGCTCGAACTTAAACGGTAAGCATGTGATTGCCTGTCATAACAGATCGAGGTGACTACCGGCACAGCGACACACGAAGGACTTCTTTTGCGGTCAAGACATTCTCATATTGTTTGTCATGTGCTTAAAAACTTGATCAGTTTTCATTTTTAGTGTCGTAGAATTCGAGGATGATGAGGTTAACGTTAGATCGAGTCTCTTCGAAGCGATTCTCTACCGGAATTGCCATCCGACCCTGCATCACAAAACACGTGACATTTTCGATTGATTCACACATTGCAGCGATCCCATTTCTTTCGTGAATTCGTATGCGTGCAAGCTGGGGAGGAGCAGATACTGCTCTTGGCTGCTGAACGCATATCGCGCCGCCGGCGTGCAACTGATGCCGATCGACCGAGTCCTGTCTATCGCTGCGAGCGCCGCGGGAGAGATTGTTCCTCCCGAATCGGACTGTTTAGTTATCCGAGAAGCTGTGCAGCATGCGATTGTGATGTACATTCATGGTCGACATTAACCGAAGAAAACCAAAACAAACAACTATCATTGTATACGAATTTCATGGATGTGGCTACAGCCCAATGCCGATCATCATCTTTCTCACATCACGTGATCAAACGGTATATTACGTTCACGAACAAAGTGTCGATGTCAATCGATAGGCTTGCGTGCAAACGTGTGAAACAAATCCCTTACGTCTGTTAACTTTGATATTAAATTTAACAATTTTCTATGTCATCAGTGCACGGATCTGCACTCATACCGAGTCGGAAAAGTAGAAACGACTTCAACGCCTCAGCTGTATACTGTGAACCGGATTGAATTTATGCATACTAACCCTCAATCTTTGCCAAACATATCACAACTTGGAACTAAAACTATTCTTTCACATTGTCCATCATTGTTAACCCATAGAACCATTAAGTGTCTCTATACAAACGCGCAGTGTCTGAGAAACAAAATACAGGAGCTTGATACCGTATGTACACAGCACTCACCGGACTTAGTTGCAATTACCGAAACATGGTTTGAACCTCATTTATCACACAATGAATTAGCATTGAAAGGAATGTGTCTTCTCCGTCAAGACCGTGCGGGAGGCGGCGGTGGCGTAGCACTTTACTACAACCAACAGTTATCCTGCAGAGAAATTGACGATATTGACCTACGTGTACAGGATACTCTGTGGTGCTCAATTAAGCTGACCACTGGAGACGATTGCATTGTTGGCGTGATTTATCGGGCTCCAAGCGCAAGTGACGCGCACAATGTTGAACTACTCCAGAAAATTCGACTTCTGGCTGCCAGATTTCAAACGTCACTCCTGTTTATGGGAGACTTCAACCTTCCAAACTTGATGAAGAAAAATGCTCTTTCAACGAATTCGCTCGACGATGCGTTTCAAGAACTGATCTTCGACATTCCTTTTTATAACCACGTCTTCGATAACACTAGATATAGAGATGGTAACATACCATCTGTCCTGGATCTAATACTAACGAGTGAGGAACATGCCGTCGAAAACCTGATCTACGAAACTCCATTGGGTTCTTGCGACCACCTGGTCCTCTTATTCGATTATGTTTGTCAAGCTGAGAGAACGAATGACATCAACAAAACAAAACTACAACTGGATATTGGAAGTCTTCACAATGCTCTTCGAACGATTTCTGACTGGAAACCAGACACCACGGCCGTGCATCGTTCTTGGGTCAACTTCAAAGAGAAGCTGTGTGATGAAATAAACCTACATTCCAGATTTGTGCCAAAGATAGCTAAAAAACGATTTACCTTCACGTTGAGAAGCCGCACAAGGAAGTGGATTAAGATACGCAACGATGCATGGAAAAACTATGTCCACAATCCGATGCCAGATAATTGGGAAACATATCGTCTGTTGAGGAACAAGGTCACCTCTCTTATCACCGAGGATAAGCAGTCTCATCATGCAAGACTACTGACCATGAAGGAGCGAAACCCCAAAGTCCTGTACCAGATCGTTAACACTACATCAAAAATTAAGCCAGGAATCTCAGCACTACGCACACCTCATGGTCTAACTACGACTGCGTTCGAGGCTGCCGAATTTCTTGCAGGTTACTACTGCAAAGTTTTTGCCCCAAGGAATCAGTGCATCTTACGCCGCATTCGATTGGCTTTTCCAATGAAATACTAAATGAAATCTCAATAAACAATGAGTGTGTCATGCTCAGACTTCTTCGTTTGAATACCGCAAAGTCACCAGGAGCAGATGGAATCACTCCTTTTATCCTTAAACGATGCGCATCCTCATTGTGTGGTCCACTCAGCACATTATTCCAAATTTCGCTCGAAAATAGTATCGTTCCCGCGGAATGGAAATCTGGCATCATCACACCAATCTACAAGGGCGGGAGTCGATCTGACGCTGCGAACTATAGACCAGTTACGTTGTTGCCAGTAATTTCTAAAGTGCTAGAGAGTTTAGTAGCGGAAAAGATCACCCATCACCTCGAAAACAATAGATTGCTTGCGACTGAACAGCACGGTTTCAGGAAACATCACTCATGTCTATCTAACCTCTTGCTCACCTTAAACGACTGGACTGAGTGTGTGGACAATGGTTACTCCATCCACGCATGCTTTTTAGACATGTCAAAGGCTTTCGACCGCGTCACTCATAGTATTTTAATCCAGAAACTTGAATTGCACGGGATAACAGGAAAACTTCTTGCTTGGCTAGAAAACTATTTACGCGACAGGAGTGCCCAAGTCAGAGTTGACGGCGCCTTATCGAAACCATTCAAAATTACGAGCGGAGTGCCCCAGGGTTCGGTCCTCGGACCGATTTTGTTTTGATCTACGCAAACGACATTCCCGAGCGTGTTAAATGCAAGATTATGTTATTTGCAGACGATATAAAGCTTTGGAGAAGCATACGTACCAATGATGACTGTGAAACTTTGCAGAAGGATCTAAACACATTGCACGATTGGTCTTTGAGAAACAAACTACCATTCAACTTCCAAAAGTGCAAGGTGTTAAACATTGGAAAGACTGTTAATTACAACTACACTCTTGGATCCCACCAACTCGTCTGGACAACTGAAGAGAAAGATTTGGGTGTTTCGACCACTTCAAGTCTGAAGACTTCACAGCAGTGCAAAGCGGCTTACAAAAAGGCGTCACAAGTATTGGCGTTATTGAGACGAATTTTCGACAGATTCTCCAATCAGTCGGTGCCCCGTATCATGAACACCTATCTGAGACCAGCGATGGAGTACACTGTTCAGGCTTGGTCACCCTGGATTCAGAAAGACATCATTCTTCTGCAGCGTATTTACCACCGAACCACAAATCTTGTACCCGGACTAGCTGCTAAACCATATGAAGAACGTTTGAGGAGTCTCAATCTTTTCGACTTTCGCTGTCGTCGACTAAGAGGTAACCTGATACTGATGTACAATATTATGCACGTCCCTAACCATCCCTTGTCCAAACTTTTCACACGCTCGCCACCCGTGCCAGTCGGAAACATGAACTTACAGTGCTT
>JACCGJ010024478.1:0-49395 GCA_013407085.1 Atriophallophorus winterbourni
CTCGAAATTTGCAGCCCTGTACGTCAATATACAGAGTGAGTACCAATCATCCATACCCAAATCCAAATCCTTTATTCTGATGATTAGGTAATCTGGTGATAAAACCTGAGACACCCGTTCCACTGGCGTAAGTAGAACATTAATTTGCGCAACAAAAACGTAAGAATATCTGATTGATCAGCTGATTGATTCTGTCAAGTCTCTCAACTTCTCTCAAGTGAGCACAGAATAATATATACACACACACGTTTCCTCACCTTCCTCCAACTGTGAACTTTTGTATCGCAAAGTAGTAGGTGAGCAACGTGTCCTTTTCCGCTCCTCTTTCATCACCAAATGTATACATCTTCCTCAATTCCACTCGGATTTGCTTGGCTGTACTCCAGCGCTAGATGATGGATTACAAATCAAAAGTCAGTAGTATTGAACTAGAAAAAGAAAATCTTCAACGTCAAACAGCAATTGATTTTACGTATCGAATTGAATAAGCTCAGTAAGTAAAAATAGGAGAAGTGAAGCTTGTAGCTCTCTTACTCACAATCATAATTATACTCCGCGTTTCAAACAACGCCATTCACACTAGTATTGTGTGGAAAGATGTGATACAAGCACAAACATCGGTTCCATAACAACGCCAGGAATGTTTCAATCACGCAAAGGGAAAGATTTCTTTCACTTTACGAAAACAGATGGGAAACATGATTTGGTTTTACAAATTATCTTTAAAATCAATCGGATTGATAGATTTCAAATTAATGAATGATTAGGATGTTCTCGACTTATCACGGTTTTCCTATATAAGTTTAGGTAATTAATAAGCTCTTAGATTCGAAGATCTATTGCCCCTTTTGACGCTGCTATTTCATTTTTACTACCGTTCCAAGTAACAACAGTTATTTATAATCGTGCGTTTTGAGTTTAAAGCAGCAATCGATTGGAGTATGTTTTGAACCGTTTGTGTATTCATGATGCAAAGAAATTTGAGTGCAATCAGTTAGAGCAGTTTTTGAATAACGTTTCACTTCAGACACGGAAGCTTCGTCAGACCAAGTTTGATAGTCAGGACAGGGAACATGATTAAGTAGTAGTCAACCCTCCACCACTGATTTGACCACTAAACAGCTCAAAAACTGCTCTAACCGATTGCACTCAAATTTCTTTGCATGAGTTTAAGACAGTTACGGCGTTGTGAATACCTATAGGGCCTTTCGAGCGAAATGTCGTGACCTTCATGCTTTTTAGTGGTGTATATCTGAACCGATGATTGGTCATCATAATCCAAGGAAAAATATTTAATGCCAGTTGCGGGGACATTCCCAAGACAGCATGTCGGGTTAAATCGCATAGAATGTGAAGATAAAATATGTTGAATTCATTGAGTCTTGTATATCTATGGTTGAAAAGTAATAACAAAGAAGCTTGGCTGACAATTTGGCTGAGTATGAAATTGATATCTTACTGCCAAATTATAGTTTGTCCTGGGTAGAAGTGTTTATAAAAGAAGGGTCGCAATATTTCCACAGTCGTGTTGTTAGAAATAACAAATTTGAAAGACATCAATACTATCAGTTTCTGGTTTAATAGAACATCTCATTTTTCTACTACGCCGTTTAGTATGGTTAGTTGTAATGATTACTTCTTTGTGTTTTACAAATAAGGGCCGTGCTTAGACCTCTTCTATTCTTGGTTTACATGAACGATATAGTAGAGGATATTGGTTGTAACTTGATGCTGTTTGACGATGATATTAAAATACGGACACGCGCCAGGTCTGTTAATGACTGTATGCATTACAACAAGATCTGTGCACATTATTTCGTTGGTCCCAAACAAATGAGCTACCATGTAACCCTGCAAAATGTAAAATGCGTTGGATTGGAAAATCTCTGCACCACACGTATCAGCTTGGCACGCAAGATCTCGTCTGGACCAAAGCAGAAAAGATCGCGGTATCTGGGTGTCGTTTAACCTTCAGCCTTGAAATCATTGCCGGACAGTGTACAATAAAGCCTGCCGTATCTTGCGTCTTCTAAAAAGGATATTCGGGATTTTCACGCTCGAAACCTTACCCCGGTTAATTAATACGTATGTATGTCCTGTTATGGAATATTCCATCCAAGCCTGGGCACCATGGCTGAGGAAGGATATCAAACTATTTGACAGGATTTATCATCGTGCGACAAAGTTGGTGCCCCGTTACAGAAATTTTCCTTTCGAAGAGCGAATGTTAAAACTAAATCTACACGATCTTTCCCAACGACGGATATGTAGTGACCTCCTGTTGGCATTCAAGATCTTACATACTGAAAACCGTCCCCGTAGACACTTGCTAAAGCTCAATGGTCTTACTCGAACGTGAAAACATCCAAAGGCTTTAAGCATTCCGCATTCTCGATTGAATATTCGTCGAAATTTTTTCTCGGTAAGAATTTGTTTCACTTGGAATTTTTGCCTGACGAAATCGTACGCTCGGAATCTGTTGTAGTTTTCTCTTCTAAACTGGATGAGTATATGACAAACCATGTGGTATGTGTCTGTCCATATTGATTTTTGAGAGATTTTGTAATTTTACTCCATATACCTGTCATCCTATGGTTATTGTTAAGCTTACTGCTTTTTCTACCATAAAACTTTCTGAGTTCTGAGTTCAACTTGGAAGCTTGAATTCAATCTGAACTACTGTTCAAATTATAGTATAGCAGGCTTTTTTCAAAATGTCGCGGCCTGGATAGAAAAATTAGAGTTATTCTGCCAACAGTGACGAATCGATAAAGAATTCATAATGTATTATTAAGCGAACATATTATGACCTAACGATCTTGTCCCAGATGCAATGATAGCAACAGCGACAACCACATATCAAACCAAATGAACCTACTTGTAGATCCTTATCCTCAAAAAACCGATCATAGTTTGGTCTCCCGTTGATTACCGAGAATATCACGTCCCCTTCGTAGAGCGGTTGCAATGTGGAATACTCCTCTTGACAAATGGCTTCATCGGGCTTGGTGAATTCCGGGACAATGCTGTACTTCATGCCGAAATAGGTGTAGCAATTGCTAGAGAAATAGGCCCACGGGGTCCAATCAGATTGATCGTCGAACCGCTTGTATATCACCATCGCGTGAGGCCGCGGAGAACGAAATTGCAGATAGATGTAGTTCACATGAAACTGCGTTCCTTTAGTGCGAATCAAGTGAAAAATTTATCAAGTGTGTTCCATTTGAACAGCGAAGGTAATGGGATTGATGCCTCAACTAGCAAATGATACGATAATGCTGCGATAGGTGTGAAAAAATGGAGAACAAAGAACACATCAGGGTTGTATGTAATAAGTAACACGATAATTTTTAGCTGAAATCTAATTACAAATGAGTACTGATATGAAGTTTTGTGGTTGTTGCATATCGTGATCCTGTATTTTTCGCACATCAATCTCCGAATTTGTCTCGAACCCGATTTTTTCGCAAAAAAGCCGAAAATACTCCATAATTTTGATTTTAAAATTAGTTTTCTTCAGGGACCTGTTTTATAGTGTGTGAATGCTATAAAGAAAGGCAAGCATTATGGCTAAAGCCATGAAAAGAAGACCACAACCGGAATCTTATGGACTGTTTTTTTATTTTTGGGGTAATATTGGTGATCGTCTCATGGAAAATTAAACTCGGGTTTAAGGGTTCACGTTATCAGAGGATAGCCAACACGTGTATTACGTAAAATGTCACGGGTTTGAAGCCCACTGTTGCGCATAATTGAGGACATCCATAGGTCCCCCTACAAAATCTGAGTTTACAAATAACGTAAGCAAGCAGTCAATATGTAACCTGTAGAATGTGCGTAAAGCTATCGTTGACCTTACTTAAATCAACGAAAAATATTGATCAAAATAAATAGTGGTGTAACGCTAGGTGTATTTAGTGCAGTATGAATCTGGTATTATAAAACAGTAATGACACAGTTATCCATCTGAAATGATTGCCACTTCTTTTAAAGTATCGAAAAAATTACAGCATTCCTAACATCATTATCAACACACCGTTATCAGTGGTCGCGCACCATTGTCATCGTGAAATAAAAGATTTCACTGGCAGCAAAAACCAGATGGTTAAGCACGAAAAATGATGGCACACTAAAATCCGAAGTTCATCAGATAGAATGAGATTTAAAAAGTTACAGAAACTGTCAAACACAGAGCCCGGACCACCGGAGTAAAGTATATTTAAATCTACTGAAACATATTGTAATTCAAATTTTGTTAGGCATCTTTCACAACAAAGAGCTTTGTGACACAAATCTGGTTTAACCAGAGATATATTTGCTGTTTATGACCTGAAAGTCATGTCAAAGTGCCGTTAAACTTATTTTATTCTATTCGATGCCGGTTCATGCCAAGGCAAAGTTAAACACATGTTTGACATGTCGGAATATCTGATAATCAAGCTACAATTATTTTCCTCGATCTAAAAAGGAATTATTATTAATTTATTCACAATTATTTTAAAATGCATTGTGAAATGAGCTTTTACTGGCGTCAATTTGTATAAAAATCACACCAGAGACATTTTTTCAGGATGATTTTTCTACCGAGTGGCAGGTTTGGAGTGTTGAGTCCTGAATAAAAGTAATTTTCTTTACCGTTTCGGCAATAGTGGGCATCTTAACGTTTCGCTTCTTGAGGTTAGGTCGTTGGGTTTTACGCATTATTGAGACCAAACAACTGGACTAATCCCGCGAAATAAATAAGTGGACTATTAACGCTGTAACAGGCTTCAAAGCGGTGATACGATCACACATGATGAGAGGGAAAAGATAAAGTAACTTCAAGCTCGAAAATTCATTCCATAATGTGAAGGCTTCAAAATGATATAGCAAATAATGAAAACGGTCTCAAACATGGAATTAGTTCTTCCTTAAAGTCCAATAACCCGATAACATAGCAATCAATCTCTTGATTTGTGACGGCAATACAAAAGATTAACTGGCAGACAAAACAAAGCACTAGGGAGAGCTAACAAATCGACTCATTTCACGCTTGTTAACCGTCATTAGTTTTGCCCAAAGTTTTTTTTAGAATATATACTCGATTAAACACACTTGTCGAAGCAATCTTTGAGGAGAGCAGAATTATTTCATGCTGTGTCATTAACTATACAGACAGCATAGAATCAACTTGCATCTTTATTTGCAAGGGATTAAACAAATTGTATCATGGTTTGATTTTTATTAGCGTGGTAAAGCCATGATAACTATAAGCAGACCGGTAACGAAGTTCACCTACATCAGTAGAACTACCTCGATAGATTTGTTTATACAACCTTGAATTACGATTATCTTCGTTTGTCTGGATTGTATGGACTCCGGCGAAACCGGAAGTGAATGCCGTGTGCCTTATACCGGTTCATATTTCACTCGTGTTAATGTGAATGGTCTATGGACAAGGAGTTATACGAATCTGATTTCCGTTATAATTCATCAATTCATTTTTAGAAGTATCAACGGTAAAATAGAATTCTGTTTAAATACATGTACATAGATATAGATAGATAGATAGATAGATAGATAGATAGATAGATAAATAGATAGATAGATAGATAGATAGATAGATAGATAGATAGATAGATAGATAGATATGTAGCTAGCTAGCTAGATAGATAGATAGATAGATAGATAGATAGATAGATAGATAGAAAGATAGATAGATAGATAGATAGATAGATAGATAGATAGATAGATAGATAGATAGATAGATAGATAGATAGATAGATAGATAGATAGATAGATAAATCGATATATATATGCTCAAAATCTAGAATTATATCACCTAAAGCGCTCTTTCTCAACCACACAAGGCGAATTTCTCAAAATTTAATAAACTAATTTTTGGCTGGTCATCGTATTCAATGATGAGAAAAATTACAAAATTATAGAAGCTTATAAACATTTATAATTGGTAAACACCAACCGCACATATTTATCGGTAACACTCAGGAAAGACTCACTAACTAGATAACTACATTCTTCGAAGTGTATGCAGGGGTGATGCAAACATGTTGTGCAAGAAGGTTATACGTATGAAGAATTGATTTGGTTCAGAATGATGATGTGTAATAAATGCAATTCAAGGAGCTGCATTTGATACGCGGCACGGAATCCATGAATTGGGCATACGTTTTATAGGTGAAATGCTGTGAGGTCCCCCTGAAGCAGTAAACTAAAACGTGATTCGTTTGCCAAAGTTTAATTTCGGAAATCGCAGAGATGTTCATCACGTTTATTACTATTAATTTTTGCTTGATAATAAAATGTAAAATGCACAAAAATATAAAGGCTGCTACAGATGTTGCTAATGTCTACTTAATGATGCTGAATCTTTACTTTTCGAAAGTTTGGACAACATCATGATTGCGACAAAGATATGCCCTAGATTTTCCACCAGACATATGGTTTATGCAAATATAGAAAATTATTTATTAATGTTTGTCGATAAAATTCAAATATTTTGCTAATTGCGAAGAATCGTGAAAAATTGCTTTAATGGTAAAACCGGAAGAAATTGTTTGTACCTTAAAAAACAAAAAAATTATTGACGAGTGAATTCAAAACTGTGTTGCGATAGGGGAGGAGTTTTATCAACAGAGGCACTCTTATTCACACGGAAAATGTATTGATGAATTCCCTGCCAACCCACAGCTCGTGTAGAATCAAAAGCTTACTAGATATAACTACAAAACTTGATTGAGAATACAAGACGACAGTGCTTATTTTTCAAATTCTTTACACTATTTTATGAACCTTCCCGCATTATTTGATTTCATCAGATTTGCGCGCGTTTCTGAAGCTTCAGAAACTCATCTCATTAATAAATAATTAAAATCCAAATCATGATTGATCCTGTGAGCGCAAGTTACACAGATATTGAAGATCAAAAACCTAATATTACGCAGCAAAACTGTCGAGAATCGATTCATCACAACGTACACGGATGAGAAACGAGATTGTTTTCCATATGCAATATAAAAGAAAAAAACATTTAAAATGACAGAAATTGTAAACTGGTTAGACTGAATATGTGAACTTATAAGCCACTGTAAGACACGTCTAGCACGATCAACCTGTTCAACATTATGTTCCCACACACATAAGTAAATGGATTAAACTTATGGGCTTGAATAAAAACATCCGCATTTGCATGCATTCCTATAGCGCACACACCTACGATGTGTATTTTCTTTATGCCAATGGGTTTA
Source organism: Atriophallophorus winterbourni (assembly GCA_013407085.1). Lineage (NCBI taxonomy): Eukaryota > Metazoa > Platyhelminthes > Trematoda > Plagiorchiida > Microphallidae > Atriophallophorus > Atriophallophorus winterbourni. The sequence goes on from JACCGJ010024478.1 coordinate 7,248, forward strand.
ACCCATTAGCATATGTGTGTGGGCACATATGATTTAACAAGTTAATCGTACCAGCCTTATTTGACATTGGCTTGAATTTAGGTCTTGTTTACCACCTATATAATGTTTTATGGAATATGTATCCTAATTGTATTGTGCATGCCCGATGAGTGCAAATAGCACGAAACCGGACGTAGTGTGTGATGGACATTTATGCGAATGCGGATTTTTTAAATTATAACTTTGAAATTGAAATTGACGATAAGATAAAGTAAAAGAGTTTTACAAAAATGAAAGTTTGATAATCTCTGTTTGATTTTCCGAGAAATAAGCGCAATAACGTTATTTTGAATAACCACATCATCAACAAAAATAGACAGAAATGTTTTTCTTTCATGGCATAATTATATCATCCTTAAATACAAAAACGCTTTAAAACGACAAGGAATAAAACAAGATTAATTTTTAATTGAAATCTTAAACAACTTTATAACATAGCATCAACCAAATCATGTTGTACTAATTTTTTGTTTTAAAATACTTGAAAACTTAATTTTACTTTAATTTGTTGTTTGACAAAGTAAACTAATCGTCACAAAACTTAAAAGCCTATAGTTATTCCAAGCTGTTTCTAAAAACTGCAGTACTACGACGAACAACTTTCAGTTGGCGAGACCGGAACAAATCGTTATGAACTTCATTTAAAATATCTGCACATTCATTTTGTGGATTTATGTCATGATAAAAAAACTAAGTTTGGCTTGAATAGCAATGAGGTGAAACTCAAAATTCAAGAAGATGAAGAGTTCTATAAAAAGATTAAGACATAACCCGGATCAACAAAAATGAACTCTTTGTTAAAACACATAAACAATTAAATATGATTAAATATGTTGTCATATATCGAGTTACAACTCAAGACCTAAATTTACAATAATTGAGACTGGTACTATCGGTAACCGAGCAAAATTCTTGAGTAATAGTTTCTAAGAGAGAATAATCTACTAACATATACTATTAAACTATTCGCTAATAATTACTGTAGATAATCCCGTGAAAATAACGCAAGATCTTTTCAAAATGAAATGCACTGTCAAACCTAAAAAACCCATTCGATTTCAAAAGAACCTCAGCTAGTTCTGTCGAATTTACTGCTGGGGTTTGTCGGAAGTATGCATCGCATATAAATCAAAATAGAGTATTAATTCTTTCTATTTGATATTTTTTATATTTTATTGTCAGACAAATAGTACAAATATTTGTGCTTAGTAAATTATAAACAACATTCTTTCAGTTTTTCACATTAAAATTATAAAGTAAATCATCCTTTGTCATAACTTCGATATTATGTTTCTTCAAACTAATCCTGAAACCTTGGTTAATTTAAAACAAATGATTGAGTTTGATTTCATAGAGTCAATATTTAGTATTCAATAGGTGCTCACATATATAATGGAAATATCTGCTTTTTTCTCCGAGTAAACCTTACTTCGAAATCTATGCAAATTATTCAAACTACTGCTTAGAATACAGATTATAATATACGAAGTAACTTTACTACTCTCAAGGAAACTGTTGTAGTCTGGTCATAAAACGTTTTAATAAATTCCTCTGCTAGACTTGATCATAGTCAATTGTATATTTTATAAATGATAGAATCACTACAAATTATTATAAGTGCTCGCTCTTAGTTAAATGAGATGTTAAGTTCATCAAAACTGTGAAACTCTTCTAAGTACTTTAAGGCAACTGACGCCTAAGGCTTACACGACCAAAATGTTCAAGTACATGTGAGCACACAGATAAATGAGTTGAATCATATGAGTTTCAAACATTTGTAGTTGCAGACATTTTCATTACACAGACTCGAGAACCTGATTCGTGACTTGAAAGATCAAACTTTATTTATCATTTATCGATTTTTCGACACATGCGGATCCTTATCAAACAGTAACAGGATATGGAGTTTGTGAGAAAAATGTATGCAAATACGAATTTCAATGCGAAATACTTAACGATTAAACGTTACATATTTACATACTAACCTAATCGTTTAATAATATTCATTTCATTTAATGGAATACGGTCTTGTAACAGATGACTATGCGCTTCGAGCAACTCTAGTTGTTATAAATAATGTGATGTTGATATGAAAAATTCATTATAACAACCATTATTACTCATGTTCTGAGTTTAGGCCCAGGAAACATAAGAGTACTTTGGCCCAGGCACTATGTATTGCTGTGCAACATGTTATTCGGAGATATGCTTATGATTTTGAACATATACAGGCGACTGTATAAATGTTAACTATATCCGAAGCATTGTGTTGTGAAATTTTCGTCAAAAATATTTTTGAACGAAAACTTATCTGTATTATACAGCAAATTTATGACCGAATATGCAAGGTATGTTCTTTTAAGAAACCATCTCTCAAAATGGGTTCAAAATTTTGACTAACCCAAATCCACCGTCAGATTGACTGATTCTTTAAAATGTAAATTAGGATTATCGGCCATTGTTTCTGATTGCCACCAATTGTTAGGGTTTTTATCATTCATAAATTCGGGAAAATGACTTTCGAAAGGATTTCTCGCATCACAATATTGACATCTCGTGGCCATTCCAGCGTTTGACATGTGTATACAGTATTTTTGTCTAGCTTTCTCTCCGCAAGTGTTTGTTGCTTCAATCCTCCGGTTCGCAATAGCGCTGGTGAATGGAGGATAGCACATTTGGGTGTTTCCATTTCTATCGGAACATTCACTAGACACATAAAACAGTTCAGCAGGTTCCTGCAATTTCGTACTGTTTATAAAAAGTAACAGAATCAAACAAATTAATTCTTTGTTATGCATTCTCGATATCTACAAAACTGATTAAAGCAACGCGACACACTTTCCCGACCTTCAAGTTTCGGCTCAAAATCCAACCGTTGAAGATTTAGTTTTGAGTAAAATGAAACTTCAAAGGAAATCTCAGAATACGATGGAAGTTGACTTTTACAGAATAAACATCTCTCGACCTAATTAATCTGGAAATAAAATATGGTATGATTTCTTATTTAAGAGAACGATTACTTGTTTCAGTTCAGTTTCTCTTCAGATTGCACTGGAGAGTATGTGGCTAACGAACCAATTAGGCGTCCAGAATTTCTTTCAGTGCAAAGCTGCAGAGAAGCATATACCACTGCAAGAACGTTTTTTCTTTTCGTTTATCTGAAATCTTCAAAGATCACGACGCCAAGAGATTATCCGGATTGAATTTAGGGAGCAGCGCGTTATAACCGATGCTGGAAAAAGAAAAAGCAGTTTCTATTCACCAGCACGATGAGAGGTCAGCTTAAGCAATAAAAAAATACAGATTACTCTAGCCTGTACTTGATTTACGGGATAACGCTAAATGGTGTACTGCCTTATCTTGTATAATAATTAAGGAGAGTATTTAGGAAAAATACACCAGTTGCGGTCCAAGCCCTGCTTAAAACTCGAGACGGTAATGCAAGATATAAGTTCTAGTTGGAGAATGTTCCAGAAGTTTACAACCCGAAGGCTAAAAAGTGTTTCCTGGAGTCCAGCCGACATCGTTTCTCAGCAATTTTAAGTGAATCGCCCAGGGTGCTCAGCTCGTGACTTCCTACAAAGAAGACGTTCACTGGCACGCCACTCGAATTCTTCAAGACCCTAAAGGTTTCAATTCAGTAAACTCTTAAAAGACGGCGCCTAAGGTAGAAATGATCGAGAGAACTCAGGCGGCCGCAAGCTAAGCACATGAATACACGAACACCGGTTAGCTGTACGAAGGCACGAGCCAAGATCACTGATTTCAATACATGTTGATCAATTCGGACACCAATTCGATTGGGACAAGGCAAGGATCTTAGCCAAAGGAAACAACCGACGAGCGCGAGAATTCATAGAAGCGTGGCACTAAACAACGACATTAATTAACCAGCACCTTCAATTGGCTGCAACGTATGGACCAATGAAAACTCGATGGACGAGAATGCAACACATGAATTGCACCAACCAACGGGAGTGATGGCGAACGGACAGATGGACCTTATAAAAACCAATGGATACCAATTTCAAGACACTTCTAAAGAAGTTCTGCTGATGATGTCATCTAGCTTGATGACGAAACGTCGTACAACAACTACACAAGCTCGGCGAACACCAACTGAAGAACATCCTCATCATTAGCTACGTATATTCTCCTTTATTGCTGAACAGTTCCTGCGATCGACTCTTGAGAACGCCAGACGCTGGAGAAGCTTTAGCGGAAGAACAGATCCACCTTATGAACAACCATTTTTCTTGCATGAGTGCCAACGCAGGAACCTAACTCCAAAATGTTTACAACGACGACCACCGATCAAAATTCACGTACGCGGCACTTGATGAAACGACAAAATCGGCTTTGGTTACAATTCATGATTGATGACGCACACAAACGATTCAAGAAATATACCAACGTTATCACGAACGAAAAGCGAATATGTGAAAACCGATTTGGACCTGAACTAACACAACAGCTAGTCGACGCCATCGCGTTAACGACCCGAAAAACCAAGCTTAACAAACGACGTGACCTGGAAAACAAACTTCGAATTATTATCCCCCGTTAAGATGTCACGAGCGGCGGACCTGGGTTCGAGAACCTGTCCGACAGACCCCTGACCGAGAACGAACAGCGAATTCTCACACGTGGCTTCAACGTCAATTTGAAAGACTCTGATCATACTGAATTCGTAGCTAATTTGGAATCAATACTGAAATCTCACACTTTGACTAAAGACGCACAAGAAGAAGTCTGCCAACGGACAGACGGACCCTATTGCCGGTGTACAATACAGCCTGCTGTAACTTGAGTCATCTAAATATGGTTATTCAGTATTTTCACGCTGTAAACATTACCCCGGGTGATGAATACGTATGTATGTCCTGTTATGAAATATTGATCCAAGCCTGGACACCATGCCTGAAGAAGGATATCGAACAACTTGACAGGATTTATCATCGCGCGACAAAGATGGTGTCCCGTAACCGAAATTCCCTTTCAAACTAAATCTACACTATTTTATTTAACGGCGCTTACGGACACGCCTTACTCGAACATGAAAACATTTAAAGAGTCTATGCATTCTACATTCTCGATAGGATATTCTTCGTTATTTTTATCGGTATGAATTTATTTCAATTGGAATCTTTTTGCCTGAAGAAATCCCACTCTCGGAATCTTTTGCTGTATTTTCTTCTAAACTCGATGAGTTTATGACGAATCATGCGGTATGTGATTGTACCTATTCATTTTTGAAAGATTTCATATTTTTAATCGATATATCTCGTCATCCTATGGATATTGTCTAGCTTACTGCATTTCCCATCATAAAACTTTCTGAATTCTGAGTTCTGGATTTTTAGTTAATATAATTTTGCAATTTTAGACATTGTCTTCTACCGTGATCGCGAAGTTAGCGAGTAAATGTACCCGAAACACGCTAAGGATTTCTGCACAATAAATACGATCTCTTGGATTATATTTTTTGGATTTATTTTGGTTTCATTATACTTCATTGAAATCTTAAGATTTACTTTCGCTCATTTGTTCCACTATTGCTTTATTTTGTTTATCCCAGCTTTTTGGTCCTCTGCAGTGTCATGCAGTACCAAGGTTATCACGGCCCTAGCGCTTTTGTTGATAATCTCCTAATTCCAAAAATGATTTATTGGCGCGCGTCTCATATAACCTCTGACAACCAAGTCCAACTTCTGCCATGCACGTGTGGTCCTGCGTGACCTGGCAGAACTGAGAAAAGGCGGATGCTGCAGACTGGTGCTTCAAAACTAGCATGCTTCGGGCAGGTGGATGTCGTAAGTCCATGAGGCCGGTCAACCTAGGTGGAGGAATACCTTTATCTCAAACTTTCACCGCCTTGCGGCTACATCCAATAATGGAAAAAGCTTCAGGAATCAACCTCGATGAAAAATCCGGAGACGGAGTAGTGTTAGGCAGTCCGAAGTTGTATTCAACTTTGTTCTGCCAACTCACGCGACGGCATCGTTGTCCAAGCGTATCAGCCTAGCTGTTCCTTCAGTTCCGGTGGTGCCGTGGAGAGGGGTTACTTGCTGCATGGGCAACGTCTAGTTCTTTATATTGAACATCCCTCGCGGACATCTCATTTCTCCAATGGAGAGGACACTCTATTCCGCTTCTACGGATAATAACATGGAAAGCAGCAAGTACCGGGTAAATGCTATGGTTTGACTTGCGTTGAGATCAGCGCCCGCTGCTGCTTTGGACGGTGACAGAGATTTTCAGATTTCATTATACGGCTATCGCCAGCCTCGATCTTATCAGTCCCCAGTCAATGAGTTTCCGCCTTGCCACGGTGGGCTATCACCATTGGGTGCATGGGGCTTAAGAATCAACCGACAAGCAAACTGCATTTATCCGCACGAGCGAAACTAATTACTAAACAACAAAGGTCAGTGTTGAAACTGGAACCTGGAACGTCCATGCATCCAGGATTTCATGACAGGGCGTAAGTTATCCAGCTGTGATAAACAATGAGCTAAAAAGCCAAAGGTCGACGTGGCTGTCCTGCAAGAGACGCGATTACCAGACACGGATATGTTAACAAAAAGAGATCGGTAGTTTTTTGGAAAGAAATGAGGTTTGATGAGCTTAGACTGTATGAAGTTCGGTTTGCTGTTTAAAACAGTCTACTTAAAGTAGCAGAGCCAAGCAGTAGCGGCAGCGAACGGATTTGAACTCTAAATCTTGAGTGCATTACTGGTACAATTAAAGTGGTACACTTGTATGCTACTGTGATACGCCCCGACATTCTTTGCGACGCCTACTGAAAAAAGACGCTTCGTATCATAAACAACAACATAAAAACCTGCCACATCAAATCCGTGTAGTGTTATTGGGTGATTTCAATGCCAGAGTTGGTGCAGATTACCAGTCTTGGTAAAAAATGTATCGAAAGGTTCGGGATATTGTAAGCCAATAAAAATGGACAACGACATTCAGAGCTGTACACAGTTGTTGTATAGACCGTGAACGAACTATCGATTAATCACCAATGTTGATCGATCTTGAGTGCAAATTGTGATTTTAGCTCACTGTGTGATATTCACTCATTCGCTTACTTTGTGATATTCATTCATTCGGTCAATACACGAGTTCAGTTACGGTGGTTACTAAGTGTAATTCCAGTCCAATATGTTGATTCTTATTGAGAATCAAGGAATTCCCCAATATGGAGTTACGCGCAAAATCCCAGGTATTTCAGAACCAACGAGGATTTGTCAACAAAAGCGGTACTATATTGAGGCAATCAAAATAATTGAAAAACATACCTCATTTATTGGGTTAACCGGGTTAGATCCGGGTCAATATCAAAGACAGTATCGAGCACGTATCACGTTACGCACACGAGTCCAAACCAAAAATGGCGCAGATAAAATGGAGTCAATTATTCAAAGAGAAAGAGTAAAACAAAAGTGCAGTAGGAAACAAGGAAAAATAGGAAAGTGTTTGGATTTCACAATTCACATGAAATATTACAAATAGATATTGGAAGGTGAAAGGATTCAACACCGCCCCCCAAAGCCACCTTGGCTTTCTAACTATTATCACCTTCCAAAAAACATACTCGGCGTATATCTCATTTAAGCTTTTCATCTGCAGTGCGATGCAATACTTTACGCAACTGTCCGTCTGCTTCCGATATGATAGCCCTTTTTCACGAACCGCGCGATGCTTTCTCGTTCTGGCAGAGAACATAGTCACCGACAGCAAAACCACTCCTGTAATGCTGTTATATAAATCAGGACCATAAGAAGATAGACGCTTGGTACCGACAACAACCGGAGACAGAAGACTCGCTTTCTTCGAATTCGCCGGCGATGCTGAAGACATTGCTTTCACACAGGAAACAGCAACATCATCGTCACTCGAATCAGAGTCCGAACTGGACGCGGCAGCACGCTTCGATCCAGCGGCAACAGTTAACGGAGAACCTTTGGCTATCGGGGGCGTCGCTTTCGTGGACAACGCTGCAACCTTTGCATTTCCTGCAGCAACCACTGGAACATCATCGTCCCTCGAATCAGAACTCGACGTAGCATTACGTTTTGAACCGGAAACAGATAAACAAGCACTCTTACCAATCACGTTGACTTTCGATATTATATGTTTATCTTGTATGGACATGGACAGTGTACTGCGATCGCGATTCTCAGAAAATTCACTTTCAAACAATTTCAAGATATCCTCGTTTATGTCTCTTTGGGTGTTGAGGCAATTTATCGACGCTCTATGCCCGACTGTCGACGTAGGACCAATAATTGTCCATCCCAATGGTGTCAAATGTGCGAATGGTTGTTTTGGCTTACCGAGCCGCTGCTGTAATACCCAGTGTACTTCTGGAACATTAACTCCCAATAAAATACGAACCGTTTTATCCGGAATGCGAGTTAACTTGACGTCTGATAAGTGACTCAATTGCGACAATAATGATTCTTCGGGAATTGTCACCTTTTCAACGGGAAGAGAATCCATCACGTACGCCTGATCAACATCAACTTTGGTGCCATCATACAGAGATTGAATGACAAATGACGTGATGGCAGTTTTCTGCTTGCGTGTACCATGCACTTAGGTAACGTCAACATAGGCTGGCGCACCTGACAGCCCTAATTCCTCGGCTAAGTCAGCTGTCACCAATGTCGCATCCGACCCGTTATCCAGAAGTGCATTCGTAAGAAATACTCCGTTCGGACCTACTACCCTCACTGCAATGATGGACAAGAAACTGCTACATCTTTGAGTGCTTGTCGAATTAATCTTCATTGCGTATTCACGCTGAACGGTACGATGTAAGAGCAGGTGATGTTCACCCTTACAACCATCTTTCCCACATCCAGAAGCTTGTCTGCAGTCAGCTGCTATGTGGTTTGCTTGAAAGCAGTTGAAGCAGAGTTTAGACATTTTAAGTCTGTTAATCCTTTCAGCATAAGACAGACTGCCAAACGAAGTACAATTTTGTAACGCATGTGTCATGGAGCACTGTGGGCATCGCGATGACTCAGTTGTTGAAGTGACATTCAATCGAATTCTTCGAGTATTCACATGTGTCAGTGAACCAGCCTTCGTTTCACGCCCACTAGCTAAAGCACCAAAACAGCTAGTAGCCATTGAGACTTGTCTCTCCAAGAAACGAACTAAGTCCCCGAAGGTGGGCTTTCCGTCAAATCGAATGACTTCATCCACGTAATCAGCCCACTTGTAACGCAAATGTTTGGGTAAGCGCTCGACAATTAACTTCAAATTTGTCGTATTGTTTAGTTCGCTCAAGCGATTCAACTGTCCAAGAGCAAGCTCGCAATCGCGCAGTCTGCGTGTCAGGTTTCGAAGCGAACCGATGTCATTCTGATTAATGATGTCGCCATTGAGAATCTCTTTTAAAAATGACTGGACGATATCATGTGAGCGACCGAATTCCGTCTTAAGGATGCGTCGGGCTTGACAATATCCTTCGCTATCCAAAAGGTAAATACAATGTTCAATTGCGCTCTTCGCATCGCCAACGCAATAATGTAGCAAGTACATCAACTTGCGATTTTCGCTAGTTACGCGGTCATCGACAGTCAGTTCAAAGGCTTTGATAAATTTGCAGAAATCTGTTGGATTGCCATCGAAACTTTCAATGTCTATCTTAGGCAATCCGTCAACATGCGTATCATAGTTTCGCCTCGAGCCCGCTGCATTCATCGGAGCCTCCCGCAACATCAAACTAACGGAAACCGGACTCCCAACCATAGTTTGTCGTAAGGGGCAGATTTTTTCCACGCATCACAAAAGAGTCTCGGCCGATATTACACTTAACATCTTCGTCGGACGAATCAAAATCATGCATCATCTTACGCTTAGAATCTAGACTGCGCCTGCGGATCTCCAGCTCTTTCATTTCAATAGCTAACTCTTCGTCGTTTACTTCTCAGCTAACTGCCGACGCTGATCTTTTCGCGATTTGACTGCATTAGAACTTACACTACCGGCGTCATCTAACCTAGGAGGACGGTGCTTGTTAGAAATTAAGATAGCGGAAGTGACAGATAAATTATTAGAATCTTCAATGGAATGAGATGAGAGCATAGGAAAACACATAGAATCATGAAAATGCGAGTTAGAAAATTCAGTACTAGGGAGTTCAGGAATGGGAACGGGGTTCAGGGTAACGTCATTCATACAGTTAGACCACTTGTCAAATCTGGTTCTAGGCATATTTGCTTTGCACATTGTCTTGCAGTCTGTTGAACTTTATTTCTAGCTGCTCTGAGAAGTCTTATATTTCCATCTGTTGACATTCCTTTGATGGTTTCTCATTCAAAACCGCTGTCATCTCAAAAGCTTTTGCTTTAAACCAGTACTCTTTCAGACTTTCTTCGGTCCGTAATTGGCATATGCAGAATTTTACTGATTCCCAGTTTTCTGATGCCGATTCTGGTGGGGTTGTCTTGTTGAACTCGGCTTTAAAGACATTCGCAAATCTCCCAGCTAGATTAGGTACGCACATGCGAGTGATGTCTATACTTTGCTTAGCATGCAATTTGTTGCGTTGAAAACTCGACTGAGGAAGCTTCAGTTTTGCACAAACCTTCAAATATTCAGCTTCGCAGTCTACGCTTTGATATGAATTGGTTAGGAGTGGGCTTCCTTCATTATTGCGCCTAATAAGAATAAAAACAAGCTGATGCCAATGTTTGGAGTGATGATGTTCAAAAGAGAATTTAGGCTGTGGTTTTTTTGAATGGAAGTGCTACTGCCACAAAGAATGAAAAGTGTGTACAGCTCTAAAAGGCGCTGTCCATTTTTATTGGTTTTCACTACTCCAAACCTTCCGATAAATTTTTACCAAGTTCGGTAATCTGCACAAACTCTAGCATTGAAATCACTCAATAACACTACACAGTTTTGATGTGGCAGGCTCTTAGGTAGTTATATCTGTTATGTGCTACTACTGACCCAACCGTCGGTTTGACATAACACAACCGTAACTGAACATGTGTATTGACAGAATGAATGAATATCACAAAGTGAGCGAGTGAGTGAATATCACACAGTGAGCGAAAATCACAATTTTCACACTCGATTGATCTTGATTGGTGATTATTCGATAGTTCGTTTAAAGACGTACATAGCCGCGCGTTTACAGAGCGAAGATTCGCCCAGTTCTAACTTATGAATGCGAGACGTTGCCTGTGCGGGTGGAGGATATGCGGAAACAAGAGGTTTTCCACCACTGGTGTCTCTGACGCATCCTCAATGCTCTATGGGACGAGGGAGTAACGAATGACGTGGTCTGCCACCGTTCTTTTGATATCCCTCTCCTGAGTTCGATATTGCGGTCAGATCGACTGAGATGGTTTGGCCACATCCTGATACACTCGGACACTGAACTAAACAGGGTGACATTGTCGCCGACACCCTGCGCAGAATGGCGTTGTCGTCGCGGAGGACGAGTGAGAACTTGGCTCGCCACTTTAGGATCGGATGTGGATCTGCTTTGTCCACGATCGGTTTACGGATGGCGCACGTGGGACCGAAACTGGATTAAAATCTGCGCGGATCTCGCTTCTAACCACAGAGCGTGAGTGGCTGCAATCCGTGACATCAACGACGCCGACTCATTCTCCAGGAGGAGATAGTCACACAAAAGTATTAGGAAGTAAAGTCGCGCTGAGACTGGTCCGTCAAGCTGAGACTTGACCGTCGCGCTGAGACCAACCCTCGCGCTGAGCCTAAACCCGTCCCGCTGAGACTGAACCTTGACGTGGTGCGATGGTTTTCGTACCTTCATGACCCATTGAGCTACACTGGGTGGTGACATTTTGTGCCAGGGAAGAGCTACTCATACCAGGAAGGTCGATTGATACAGGTCAGACAAACTCAGTCTCAACTCACTGCCTTGTGGTTCAGGCGTTTTAGCAAAATGCTCCAAGTGGAGCACCCTAGGGCAAGTTCTTACTTTGGGCTGGGTAACCGGGTAGTATCTCACCTACAAGCAATTATAAAAATAATGGTTGGGATGACAGATCCCGTGCTCTGACGCTCTTTTCTATATGCTCAAAATGCTTTAAATGATTTCACACTGCATGCAAACGTTTTTTTAATAAATGTCCTTCGTTTTGTGGTTCCTTGTTCATCGAGGTTTCCAAATTCAGCCACTTCAAATATTTTGCCTGCTTCAAATGCCTCCAGAGCGGCGTATAATGTACGGAATTTAGCTAGCATCGGAAAGCAGACAGCCTTGGCTCGCACACTTGATAGCCTCGATGTCGATGTGTGCTGTTTGTGGGAAACGCGCATGCATAACTCTAGCTCAGTTATGCAATTGTCTAACCCTTCGAAATTACGCAAGTCACCCTATCTACGCTTGTCCACTGATGACGATGCCATGGTATCTAGTCAAGCTGTTGTCGGGATCGTCTTAGTGGACGAGCTAAGGTCGCCCTGTTAGACTGGATTTCAGTCAACAGTCGCTTTTGTGCAGTAAGTCTACATGGTTCGTGCAAAAGAAAGCCGATTTCGCGACCAATCCCGCGACCAGTTTGTGGTTGCTGCCTATGCACCGACTAATTGTATCTCTGAACTTGATAAGGATGAGTTTTATAATAGATTAAAAAAAACTCATTAGATCTGAATCGAGGAGTGACATCGTTTTCCTAGTTGGAGACACGAATGGACGTGTAGGTCGTTTATCTTTAAACGAGCATTTCGTGGGTGAAATGTCTGATCTCGATTGTCATCGTAATGACAACCTCGAAAAATGGCTTAGCTTGTGCTCAGAGCACTGAACACCACATCGCCACGAGTCTTACTGTTCAGATTAGACGACGTTGACGGGCTTATCGCAAATAAAGATGGGAGCCAAGCAGATGTCTCTAGTTGTTGCTCTCCGATGGATGCGGCCTCAATCCTGAGACAACGGTCCGTAACTCCATGGAACAGGATGTAGAACCGAATACTTCTGCTTTAAGTAGCACACCAAGAAAACTTGCACCTCCCTCGGCTGCTTCGACCGAGGGCCAAGCACGCAAAACCAGCGCCCTAGTGCTGTACGCTAATGTGTGCAGCATAAGGAATAAGTGGGCTGACCTCTCCCTTCGTGTTGCTGAGTTTCACCTCATGGTAATAGCGCTTTCTGAGACCTGGCTGTCCGCGCTTGATGATGTGCCAATAAACATCAGCAAGCAGCATCTGGTCATTAGATGCAATAGACCTGGAGACAGAAAAGGCGGTGGCGTTGCACTCCTCCCATAGTATGGCTTGCACAATACGGGAACGTGTATATCCTTAACCAGTGAAAACGTCCAAGTTGTTACGAGGATTCTGACTTGCTACAAGTTAGCTTTCGCAATTGCTCGTGTCTACGTCACACCCAGTGCAGCCCAGCAGGAGATTACACAGCTGATTATAACGCTCGATAGGTTGTTTTAATCAGCTCCCGGCGTACTAATCTTAGGTGATTTCAACCTTCCAGACATAAATTTGGCCGTCCCTGTAGGTTTAGTCACCGAGCAATCCGAAATGTTTCTCGAATGGCTCCATGATCATGCGATGCAACAGCATGTGAGTGATCCTACGAGGTTTCGTAATGGATGTACTCCATCCACTCTCGACATGGTATTGCCGCCCCTGCCCGCAGCCGTTAGACTTTTGAAATACCTACCACCGCTCGGCAAAAGCAAACACGTAATGATAAGCTTCGGAGCGCTATTGCGTTTTCACAAACCTATTGCTCGCTCTAGACGCAATTTTAGGCTTGTAGACTGGGATTTTCTTCTACAGACTTAAAAATCTTTCTTTCAGTTCTCTAACGATTTTAATGTAAGTGGAAACTAGGATAAAATTTGTAAGTATCTAAAGGAGTTGCAAGACAAGCACGCTCCGCTGCAAGTCGTGAAAAAGCGTCATAGGCTGCCATAGTGGACTCCTCGAGTTCGTTGGTCTACCCGTAAACGAGATCGTTTATGGCGGCAATATAAGCTATCTCTCACTTCTGGTTATTGGGTCCGATACAAAACCGCTCGAAACGCTTGTGTTAGAATACAACGTTTGCTCGAACACGAGTTTGAGTTATGCTTAGCTAGGGATGCTAAATCCAATCCAAAAGATTTTATAGCTACGCTCAATCGAAAGTAACAACCAGGGAAAGCATTTAAGTTTTAAATCTGGAGGACGGAAAAGTAGCCGATACCGATCTGTCTAAGGCGACTGCCTTCTCCAGGTTTTTCAGTGGCGTTCAGATACGTGATAATTTTTTAAATGCTCCGTCTAGCTCGTTTAATCTACTACATGATGCTCCTGCACTAGATGAGTTGTCATTCATGGAATCCGAAGTGTATGAAGCACTTATCCATGTTCGCGTCAACGAAGCTGAGGGACTAAATGGTATCCACTCGATTATGCTGAAGAATCTCGCCCTAGTGCTTACAGAACGTTTATGCAAGCTCTTCAATTCATGCTTGAACATGGGAGTGGTTCACTAGTGATTGGAAATAAGCCATAATAGTACCAATACACAAGAGTGGTTGCACGTCAACTCTTTGTAACTATAGACCTATCAGCTTGAATAGCATCGTCTCGAGAGTATTTGAAAAACTGCTGTGTGACAAAATCAGTCAGCAAAAAAAGATCTTACAGTGTGTTATGACAGATAGTATATCGTTGATATTTATCAACGATATACTATCTGTCATAACACACTGTAAGATCTTTTTGTTTGCAGATGATATAAAAGTCGCCATTATCTTTCCATCTAACCAGACAAACGACTTTATATAAAAATTGAACCAAGACCTGGATGCTCTACTTCAATGGAGTATTCGAAACGGTCTTGAGTTCTCCACCAATAAATCTACTTTTATAAATTTCAACTCTATCATACCCAAAAATTCGATCATCCTAAATAATACACCACTACAACCAGCACAATAAGTACGTGATTTAGGTTATCGATATTCTGGATCACTTACATTTCATGAACAAATTTGCTACTTGATATATAAAACAAATAAAGAATATAGGTTTACTTCATATATTCATCTCTCTGCCCCAGTGCAAGCTGGAACTTTACAAGTTACATACACTACCTTTATTAGATTACTGCAACATTATATCTAGTAACATTACTCGGTATGATAGTTATGATATAGAAGGCATCCAACGTTCTTTCACACGGTCCATTACCACCAGTTCGGATAAGCATTCATATAAGAAAAGATGTCAGATCCTGGGATTGGAACCATTATGGTTTCGAATAATAAAACAAAATCTTATACTCTTTTACATAATATTGAAAAAAGATATGATCGACATTGATTTACAATTAGATTTCAAAAACTCTGAAGTATATAATCCTCGACACAAAAACAAAATATGTATACCGAAAATCCACAATGATTGGATAAAAGCATTCCTTAAATGTAGAAAATTCAGAGTTAGGGTAGGATCTACGCTGTCGAATCAAACTGACGTGATCAGTGGTGTACCCCAAGGGTCGGTACTCGGTCCTCTTCTATTCCTGATTTTCATCGATGAGTTGTCGTCTGCTTTAAAGTGCCCATGCTTCATTTTCGCGAATGATGTGAATTTCATCGGATCAACGGATGAAAATACCTTGTTGCACGACCTTGAACGGGTCATAAACTGGTCATACCAGTAATAATAATATAATATA
Organism: Atriophallophorus winterbourni; assembly: GCA_013407085.1. Lineage (NCBI taxonomy): Eukaryota > Metazoa > Platyhelminthes > Trematoda > Plagiorchiida > Microphallidae > Atriophallophorus > Atriophallophorus winterbourni. The sequence goes on from JACCGJ010024478.1 coordinate 22,981, forward strand.
ATAATATACTATATTCTTGGTAAACCAAGGCCATCAAAACCTGATCATTTTATCATGTGTACAAAATAAATAAATTGTAAAAATGACCTTATCAAGCGGAATGTTTGAATATTTTTCCGTTTAATAAAGGATGGTAAATTTACAATGGTAAGAAAGTTAATTTTTTCGCGCAATGTCACACAGTAATAAAAATTCATCTAGATTGCATCAAATTAAGCAAATGGAGAGGATCCGATAGATTCTGGAGCAGGGATTGGAAAAAAGAAAAGAAAAGACAAAAAATTATAAAAGAAATGGTGCGCATGAAGATTTCATTGTCACAGTAAAAATAAATTTATGAAATAAAAAAAAGTTTTTTCATAAATATATAAATTGACTTCTTCGGAATGTTGGTGGATGTGATTGAAGAATAGTATATAAAAAACCGAAGATAAATTGAAAAAAACATTAGAAAATGGAGGGGATGAGGAGAGATTGTGGTTTAAATTGCATGAGGTTTGGGCCGGTCGTACGATCCAGGAAAGTCGAAAAATTGTCGAATAAGGGAAACCAAAACTGTTCGCCAGTAGGGCTTTCGGTTCATATAGAAGAATCAGTCTTATGCGGAAGGAGCAAGGGCCAGTATCGGAGTTGGTTTTGGAATCGGAGACACTGGAACACAATTAAAGATATTCTCTTCACCATCATGGTGAGAGGTTATCAAAGAGAAATAGTAAATCGATTATAAACGATAAAAAAGATCACAAAAAACAGTATTTTTTGCATTTTTGGTGTTTTTTCTTCTTTATTCTTGTTTTTTAAATAAATACATTGTGGTAAACCATATTTTCATTCATAAATGGGTTAAATATAAGCAGATAACGGTTAAGGATATGGTCATATGGTAAAAATGATTAAAATACGCACGGCTACGATGAAGATGTGTAGCAAAGTGACGAGACATGCCTAGACCCTAGGTAACCTGACACTACAGCAGCGTTATAAATAGTTAATCACAAAAATTAATGTTTTAGATGTTTCGATTTTTTCATTTAGAGAAATTTGTTTATGATAAAATCCTGAATTGAAACAATAAGGATAACTATGTTTAAACCAACAGGTGGGTGAAATAAGCCTAGTGAAGTGGAGTGAAGTGAAAGCACAAGCCTGATCCAGGCAAAGTGCCGCACAGTCATAGACTACACGTGGGCTGAGATACTGTCAGGTTGCCCAGGCCTAGACAGATACAATAGAGATACAATAAGTATAGATACATATACTACGAGTCCCAGGTTTTGATGCAACATACATAGACCTTAGGTAACCTGACACTTGATAAAACAATGTATTTTGTACATTGTGAACTGTTCTATGCGTGTGCTAATGTACAAAATACTTACAATTGGTTCAATAACCAGGAATACCATGACAAAATATATTGTCTATAGAAGTGTTTATTTTGAGAATTGTGCATAGCGATGGAGCAGTAAGAGAATCTACAAGTGTTTCAAATTTACCTGTAGATGTGCACATGCGAAAATGGAGTGGAAGAGAATTCCAAAGATGCGCATACCTAATTAAAAAGAAGTTTTGTCGAACTTTAGTGCGAGTAAGGGGAATATGTAATAGCCTCATTCGGTTACGTCGTACATAACGATTACAATCTTGGAAGCGCATTGTGGACCTAATCTTAACTTGGTGCTCTGTGATGATTCGGAAGAAAAGAAAAAGATTAAGGCGAATTCTACGTAACCATAGCGGGTCAATGTCTAGTAGACTGCATCGTACTTTATAAGATGAAGGATTAGAGTAGCCTAACATGATTTTGCTAATTCTACGTTGAAGGCTTTCTAAGAGTATACAGTCACGCCTAGCAATGTGAGAGTAGGCTATATTACAGTAGTCAAGAAGCGGTAATACTTTCATTTTATATAGACTCAGTCTACTTTCACGAAGGAGGAATTTTTGATTGATCAAACCAAAATTCTGTCTAGCTCTTGCTATGAGAAATCTTACTTGTTCGTTGAAATTAAGAGATGAAGAATACCTAATCCTAAGTCTTTGATTTCGTTAGAAGGTGCGAGTGGTGTATTGTTGAGAATGATACTAGCAGGGGGTATTGAGCAGCGTATACCCATGAATTGCGTCTTCAGAGCTGAGAATTCTAACCCCCATTGTGAGCCCCAACTTGAAAGGGTTGAAAGATCATCGTTGAGGGAGTCTATAGCCTGTGATATCTCTATGGCTGGAAAAGCTAAGACAAGTTTAATATCATCCGCAAAGAATAAAGAGCTTTGAGTTTTTTTACAAAATCTTGCACATCATTAATATATATAAGGAAAAGGAGAGGACCTAGTACGCTACCCTGAATGACTCCACTTGGTATAGGTTGTGTTTCAGAGGATATGCCATTAACGGAAACGGAGAAGGTACGATCAGAAAGATATGAACAGAACCAATTAAATAGGGGTCCGGAAATACCAAGTGATGATAATTTTCGAAGAAGAAGAGAATGAGGAACCTTATCAAATGCTTCGGTTATGTCTAAGAAAACTGTCAATGCAGCTAATCCATGATCTATGGAGGTGATTATATAGTCCAAATATTCCAACTGACAGGTAATGCAGGACTTCTGATTTAAAAAGCCATGTTGGAATGGAGAGAAAGCGTTTGGGCCCAAGTCAGCTATTAGTGCGTTCTTGATCAACTTTTCGAATAGCCTAGAGAGAAAAGGTGTGTGATTAATTGGGCGATAATTAGTGATGATGTGCGAATTCCCTGTTTTAAACCGAGGTATAATGACAGAATGTTCCCATTCGAGGGGAAAAATACCAGATTTGACAGAAAGATTAAACAGGTTTGATAAAATTAAAGGTATATCTTCCGTATTTAGTTGCAAGATTGCTGGAACAAAGCCTACAGTATCAGGCTTGTAAGAAGCTTTGCTTCGCCGACACATTGCGCTAACTACTTGTAAACTAAAGGAGATGGAATCAATACACATTGAATTATCATTTTGATTTGGAGGTACAGGGTATACGCTGGTATTTTGACCTGTGGGTATAGGGTATATGGTGGTATTGAATGATTGGCTAAAATAGTTTAAAAATAGCACACTTATTTCTGAAGAATCTGATGTGGATGATTCCATATCATCATGGGGGAACACAATTGTAGAAATTTTATGTTTACTTAGATTATATCGAGATCTCGTTGGATTATTCAAAGACTTGGTCTTTGAAGCACTGTTCAGGGCCATTCTTTCTTGATTCTCGATGAATTGTAATTTGATTGTTGTAAAAGAGCTAACAAGTTCCTTGAGACGTAAAAATGAATAAAATTCTGGTGTATGGTTTACAAAAGCAGAAAGACGGGCTATCTTTTTTTCAAGAAGGTTTATTTTATCAAGTTTATTTGATTTATTTTTCCGAGGAGTTAATGCAGTTACGAGACATTTAGATAAGTTCTTATGGAATATTGAAGAGTGTGACCTCCCATTGAAACTTAAGAAGAGCCAACTCTTATCAGCACTGGTTGATAAAATTTCAGTTCAGGTGTCTGGCAATTCTCTCACTGTTAGCGCCACACAGCGTGTTAAGGATTTGGGAGTTCTAGTTAGGACTGACTTCAAATGCGCCGCTGCAGCTCAACGTGCTCGCAAAGTGCTCTTTCGGCCGAGATCCGTGATATCCAGCAGAAGACCCGATGTATACCTGTCCTTTTACTAGTTATTAGTTCGGCCGCATTTAGAATATTATGTCCAGACGCGGTGCCCTTACTACAAGAAGGACATCGTTAGACTCGAAAGCAGCAGGAAAACAGACCCTAAATAGTTTTAGATTCAGAAAAGGTTTCGGCCTTTCTCAAACATTTCCTGTCTGTTCAGAGGCTTGATCGCCAAATAGATCCGCCTAACATGCCAGTCATCAAAAAGCCTGATATCGTTACTCCACTTGATGAGTTATTTTTCACTGATAATGAGGTGAAACTTGCTCTTGCAGCAACAAACCGCCATAAATCTTCTGGCGCAGATGACATTTACCCTCAAATTATAATGATCCCGGCGCCGATACTAGCAGATCTTGTGGGTCGTATTTTTGACGCTTCCTTGCAACATGGATATATTCCGAGTATTTGGAAGATGGCTAATGTGATCATGATACATAAAGGTGGCAGCCGATCCTCAGTTTGTAAGTACCGACCTGTAAGTCTTACTAGCATCCTATGTAAAATCCTGGAGAAACTCATCAGGGATAGGATCTGTCGCCATCAAGTTGATTACTCGTTGCTGAACTTTGCTCAGCACGGCTTCCGTGAGGGGAAGTCGTGCCTAACAAACCTCTTATGTTTTCTTAACGAGGTCACCATGAGGCTAGACAAAGGCCAACACGTTGAAGTTTTTTACTTGGACTTTTGCAAGGCCTTTGATTCGGTAAACCACAGATTGCTTGCAGAAAAACTTGGTTATATGGGTATCGATGGTCTTCTGAAGAAATGGATAATAGGCTTCTTAAGCAATTGATTCTTTCGTGTCAGGGTTGGCAATATGTATTCGTCGAAAGTAAAAGTTGTTAGTGGAATTTCACAGGGTTCCGTACTCGGACCACTACTTTACTTCAATTTCATCGATGATTTGGCAGCGTCGCTTAAGTATCCGTGCTATATTTTTGCAGATGATGTCAAGCTTATTGGATCACTGGATATAGAACAGGTCATCAAGTGGTCTGCTACATGGGATCTACCGGTTAACTTCACTCAAAGCTATCTCTCGTCTAACGTCATTAAGAAGCTAGAGGTTGCGTGGACCAGATGGTATACTTGAGATACATGTGGTGCCGAAAGTTCGTGACTTATGTATAGACGCTTCAGGGGACTTTAAATGGGCTAATCAATGCGCAGCTGCTGCACAACGCGCTAGGAGAGAGCTTTTTCGCATTCGATCAGTTTTATCCTTCAGGTCCCGAGAGGTTTTCATACTATTTTACAAAGCGGTCGTGAGACCACATCTCGAGTATTGCGTTCAAGAATGGTAACCTTATTCGGAAAAAGATATTGCCAAGCTGGAAGGTGTTCAACGTCTAGCTGCTCGTTTGATTGTAGGGCAATCGGGTAGGTCGTATGAGGAACGATTGCTGAGTCTGAAGCTCTTCTCACTAAAAAGGAGGCGGCTACGTGGGGACCTGATTGAAACCTTCAAAATCATGTCAGGTTCAGTACTATTCATCCCAGTGAATTTTACGCTCTGGCGCCAAGTGTGGGTATTCGAAGCCATCCATTAAAACTGGCCAAGCGACATGTCAGGTCCAATGTTTCTCCTCACCTACTGGCGAGGGGAGTTTTTCAGTTGCATTCCAGATTACTCTCATACCAGAAGATATTTGTGAAGATATTGTTCGAAGTGGTGGACGGTCTTCTGTGGCATACCACCGAAAGAACTCTGGACCCTCGATTGGCTCGTTAGCCACATACAGTCCTGTGCAAACTGAACTGAACTGAACTCAAGGTAAGTTCACGCTGCTTCCTGTTTGCTGATGATGTTAAGATCCTAGGAACCGACAATAGAGATAGCTCATCTCTGATTTAGAAAAAGTAATCGAGTGGACAAAGACCTGGAACTTGCCACTGAACCTGGGGAAGAGCTGTCTTCTGACGACTGATTTAGCGACAACCCAACTAGTAGTTGGTGAAGGAACTATCAGAATAGCGGCTACTCAGAAAGTGAAGGATCTTGGCATTACTATAACAGGCGATTTTAAATGGGCTACTCAATGTGCCGAAGCTGCAAACAAGGCTCGCAGAGAATTGTTCAGACTTCGCTCAGCGTTATCTTGCCGAAAACCTTCAATCTTCATTCCCTTATACAAAGTAGTCGTGCGGCCTCACTTGGAGTACTGCGTTCAATCCTGGGCACCGTACTCAAAAAAGGATATAGCATGTCTCGAAAGGGTCCAGCGCCTTGCGACTAGGATGGTTGAGGGTCAGGCAGGTAAAACTTATGAGGCTAGACTCAAGGACCTCGGTTTGTTCTCACTAAAGAGACGGCGGCTGCGAGGTGACCTAATAGAAGCCTTCAAGATTCTAAAGGGTCTTACAGGTGATAATATTACTGAAATCCTTAAACTTGCACCTAAAGCAGCTACAAGAGGTAATTCCATGAAACTTCTTAAGAGTAGGCCCAGGTTGCTGGCACGTGAGCACTTTTTCAGCAACCGTGTGGTCAACTTCTGGAACAAGCTCCCAGATTGTATAGTAAGCCTCCCAAATGTGTTGAGCTTTAAAAGGGAATTAGACGTTAAATGGTCTATCATATTTCCGCATATTGTCTAATAAAAAACTTTAAAAAAACAAAAAAACGTATTTTTACATTTTTATCATATCTGTCTAGGCCTGGACAACCTGACAGTAAATTAGCCCACATGCAGTATATGACTGTGTTTCACTTTACCTCAACTAGACTAGTGATTTCATACACCACACATTGTTCACGCATATTATTGCATTGTTTCCTGAATAGCTGACCTCTCACCATGCTGGTGAAGAGAAACCCTACCTTACTTTCCAGATATTCGGAAACAAGAACGTCTGAAAAGTACGAACTGTATACTCGATATCGAAGTGCCGGGTGCTCAACCGCATACCGTCGAAGGAAATCTGGGCGCGTGATTGGCTTTTAGCCACCTTCAGCCCTGTGCAACTTGAACTTGAACTTGAAGGACTAGCATAAAGTGAAGCGCGCAAGTTGAATATTATTGTACTTGACAGGTTTCTATTTTTATTCTCTTTTTGTCATCATGCTTGTTGTTAAATCAAAAACGAAACTTTTTTCTAACACTAGGGATACTCGAAGATCTGGTGAGTGTAAAACAACGGGTAAAATCCAACCTACGGATAAATCGAATAGTTCCTGTGGAAATCGGAGTGTTCTACTTTGGTTCTCGATTGAATAGAATGTTCTAACTGCTCCATATGGTATCACTCACGCTGCTCAGGTCTAACCGCAACTATTTTGGCTGAACATGGCTCTAATTACACCAAACCTTGGTTTTCCATCGCGTGCACTAATCTCCCAATTGTTCTATTTTCTTTCTGTTTTTTGTCATATCTGTCTAGGCCTGAGCAACCTGACAGTATCTCAGCCCACGAGCAGTCTATGACTGTGCGGCACTTTTCCTGGATCAGGTTTGTGTTTTCACATCAAATCCCAATTGTTCGAAGTCTGCTGCATTTGATAGATCAACAGACCAAGACTATCATTACCCTGGAAGGCCGTCTGCATAAACTTGAAAACATGTTTAACGAACAGCATATTACTCCAAGCCTTGCTGTTGTTACATCACTTCCACCAGTACAGAAGTCAGTAGTAAAATCCCCCATCGCAAGGCCCATCCCATACGCTGTAGTCTCACTACCATTTCTATTTCTATTCCCCCCCTCATATCTGTCTAGGCCTGGGCAACCTGACAGTATCTTAGCCCACCTACAGTCTCTGACTGTGCGGCACTTTGCCTGGATCAGGCTTGTGCTTTCATACATACATACGTACGTACAACAGAAGATCATCACTAAGCAATCTAGTATTTCTGTCGCAGGCAGACCCAATAGTCAATAGTATATTATGGTACAAAAAGCTATGAGCTTAAAATATAACCATAGGATAGTCATTACAGGGGTCGGGTGGAGTTCAGCGGGTTCGGCGTCATTTGTCAAAGCTTCGTAAAGGGTGGGGTTATGTATCATAACGTCAATACAAGGGGAGATGAATCAGCGAAGTTCCGTATGTATCTGGAAAGGAAGAAGAAAATGGGTATAGTATCGGGAAGAAGGAAAAGCGAAAATCCATTAAACTTGTGGAGAAAAATAGAGATAAGCGTCAAGTCGCTCTTTAAAAATGTAGAGTGATGGAGAGGTTACGATAAAAACGGGTTAGTCTTTCCAAACACGAGGGGTACGGACAGAAAAGATAAATTTACGGCAGTTCAACCGACTGGGCTGGTGGGCTAGCTTGAAAACGTCCCCGGGTTCTGGAACTGGGTGCCATCAAAAGCAGTCCATGGCACGGATGTTTGTTCTCCTTAAGGATCTGGAAAAAAAGTATCAGATCCCCTTCGATACGATAGTAACTCGTTCAGTTGCTAGAGGCGGTCTTCATAGTTAAGAAAACTGAGTCCATTGACGAGCTTTGTGAATCTCCGTTGAGCCTGCTCTAGGACGTGATGGTCACGCTTTAGCCACGGAGACCAAACGGATACCGCAGATTCCAGGTGGGGTCTGATGTACGCGTGTAGGAGCGAGGAAAAGAGGCGGCGGTCAAAAGACCCGAATACACTTTTGAGGAGCCCTACGTTGCGATTGGCGACTGATGATGCGAGGGAACATTGGGCTGATCACCCAAGATCACTTTGAACCAATACGCCAAGGTCTTTTTCTAGCATGCTCATTGAAAGTTCGTTGTCCCCTAGCTTGTACCTAGGTTCGTCAGGGTGACGACTGCGGAGAGATCGGCATTTTCGTGGGTTGAAAGGGAGCTGGTTCGACACTCTCCGGTTATTAAGTGAGGTAAGATCCGATTGCAGGTCATCACAATCATTCGAGGAGGAGAAAATGCGCCATAGTTTGATATCATCTGCGAACATCAGAAACGGTGAGTTCACACATGCTCCAATGTGATGAACATCAAGAACAGACGCGGACCGAGTACAGAGCCCTCGGGTAATCCGCATTATATTGAAAAACAATCGGAGAGCGATTGCCTGACGCAAACGCGAAGTGTCATGGAGCGGAAGAATTCGGCTAACCAAGACAAGAGTGGGTTACCAATTCCAAGTAGGCCAAGCTTTTGCAGTAAAATAGCGTGGTTAACACGGTCAAAAGCTTTTGAGAAATCCAGGTATATAACATCGACACGATATCCTGCATCGACAGCTTTGGTCCAGCTGTCCCGCGCCAAAAGCAAGTTTGTTGTACAGATGTGTCCGTGGCGAAACCCATGTTGTTCGACGGCGACAGCATTCGTGTTCTCCATAAAAGCCATCAAATCATCGGATACAATAGATTCCATTACTTTGGGAAGCACAGGGAGCAGAGTGACTGGGCGGTAATTCGCAGGATCACTGCGGTTTCCACATTTATAGATCGGGGTAATGATCCCCTGTTTCCAATCTTCGGGAACATGAGGGGTATCGAACAGACGTTGGAAGTACATGGAAAGTGGTTCACCAAGTTGCGCAGCAACCGCACGCAATGCTTTCGGTGTGATCCGGTCTACTCCAGGTGATGAATTTTCACGGAGCTGCATGATCTTTTTATATACACGTTCAGCGGTGAACAGAATAGTAGAGAGTCTAGATGGGGGTTGGGTGATATTCAACGAAGATGGTTGGCAATTCTGGAATATCGGCACGTAGTGATCCTTCAGGGTATTTGCGGCTTCCATAGAAGCCGACTTCATTTTTCAGTGGGGGGATACCAGTTTTCATTTTTCTTTTGTCGTTTATATGACAACATAGCAGTTTTCGGTTGTTTAGAAACCGTGCAGTTAACTTGTTATGGTAATCCAGCTTACCTTGACGCACTAGAGACGTACAGTGGTTGCGTAATTGTCGCTATGCTTCGCAATTTCGCACAAACTCTTCCGATCGAAACGTACGCCACGCAGCGTTTCTGCAGCAGATACACTTACGAGTTCTACTACGAATGAAAATACGTAGAACACGTCGTTTGTCTGTTTTGGAAGTCGATGGTTGTTGCAGTAGCAAGTGACACTGGGAGAAAAATCTGGACCAGGTGAGCTCATGATTGCCATTATACATGAAGTAGAACTTGTTAGCAGTGACAATTTCTTGAAAAGCCTTGTAGTCCGTGACTACCCGTACCAGGGGTACTTCCCCGTCGAGGAATTCGGCGTAAGAAACGAAAAAACATAAGGACGATGTGGTCGCTCTTCCATAAGGGCGGTTCATAATTAATTTCTTCTACCATCAGTTCCTCGTTAGTCAGCACTAGATCGAGTAAAGATGGACAATCGCCACTCCGAAAGCGTGTAGCAACATTAACGTGGTTGTACAAAGGATGGCTGCTGATTAAATCATCCAGATCCGCAGCAAACCTATTTGGGCTGGGTTCGCCGACGACTTCAGGAGAGTTAAAATCCCCTATCAGCAATGCGTGCGTGTGGTGTAGTAATAAGGCGAAGCGAATGGATGCAAGAATGACATCATCAATGGAACGTTGAGTATTCGGCGGACGATATATTACCGGAACGAGTGCATAGTCCTTATTTTTAAGTTGCAAGCGACACCAAAGTGAGTGAACCACGCTAAGTTGCTCTTGTGGGAGAACCTCACAAGAAAGGCGTGGATTATAGTATAGAAGAACACCGCAGGACGATCGTTCCTGAGAATGGACATATCCGTGAGAGAAACCTCAGCATCAGTGATCGAAGAGCTTAGCCACGTTTCTGATACAGCTATTATGTCGAAATGACGAGCAGCATGCCGCAAGCGAAGTTCTGCCATTTTGTTGAGTAAACCCTGCGCGTTCGTGTAGAGACAGTTCAAACCCTCACGTGTAAGGTTAGGAGCAGCTTCAGTTATATGAATATCTAGATCGCCGATCCCGTTTGGATCGGCTCTTGTGAGTTTTTGGTTAGTCAAGTCCGTCTGCACCATATTCGTTTCAGTTAATGGAACCTGTGGCGTCAGGCGCGGTTTACTGTTAATCCGCTTTTCCAGGGCCGAGCGAAGACGAACTTTTGCTGAAGCACAACGCCTTTGTCGATACCATTGTTGCAAGGCGTCGTTCACCATAGATTCAGATTGGAAGGTGACCTTAAGTATGCGATGACCGGATCCTTTGTAGCTAGGAGAGGCTGGCAAACGCTTCAAGGAAGTAGTCAAGGTATCGGTAATTTTACTCAGTTGCTGTGAGAAGCGCCACTGTTCGCAATCATGAGTGGTGTTTTTGTCAGCATCGCTCTCATTCAATTCAGTAACGCCATGAACAAAGATGTTTTTTGTCACTTACGTGTTTCCAATCGTAATTCTCTTGCATCTTCGCTTACCTATCCGCCCATGATATATAGAGAAATACACCGATGGGGGACGAGATGTTTCGAAGAATGTAAGCAGATAGAAGAACAGATTCAACATGTGCTAACTATTTCAACACAATGCGCAACAATATTGGCTCACCAGCATGTGTCTATTTGTGGTGTCTTCACAAACGGACCATGCTGGCCGGTTCTATGTTAAGGCCAAGATCTTGACAACACTTTTTCCACTGTTGCATATCTTCAGATTGACGCGTTATGAAGCTGGGTGTATCTGTCTCGTGGACATTGGAGCAAATCACGGTAAGTGCCTGCACTCGTGCTCCCGAAACCTGAGATTACAGCGTGTTTCAGCATGCAGCTCACTACCGTTGGCCAATTAATTTAGCACGATGTTAGCCGTACAGTATATAAATGCTGCACAATTGCACATCCGTGCATTTTTTTCATTGAAGCAGACTCATCCTTCAGGAGATAGTCGCACAAAATCAAAACAGTAGCGGTTAGACCTGAGCAGCGTAAGCGATACCATACGGATCAGTTAATGCATTCTATTCCTTCGATAACAGTAGTAGAACACTTAGGATTTCCATAAGAGCTATTCGATTTATCCGTAAGTTGGCTTTTACCGGTTGTTTTACACTCACCGGATCTTCGAGTATCCTTAGCGTTAGAACAAATTTTTGTTTTTGATTTAACAACAACCATGATGACAAAAACAGAATAAAAATAGAAATCTGTAACGAGCGATGATATTCAGCTTGCGCTAAACCGCATAAGCACCAATCATGCTCTGACTGCGAGAGCTTCTTCTAGTCCCGTGGCAACGACGTCGAAGGTTTCGGGAGCACGAGTGCAGGCACTTACCGTGATTTGCTCCAATGTCCACGAGACAGATACACCCAGCTTCATAACGCGTCAATCTGAAGATATGCAACAGTGGAAAAAGTTTTGTCAAGATCTTGGCCTTAACATAGAACCGGCCAGCATGGTCCGTTTGTGAAGACACCACAAATAGACACATGCTGGTGAGCCAATATTGTTGCGCATTGTGTTGAAATCGTTAGCAGATGTTGAATCTGTTCTTCTATCTGCTTACATTCTTCGAAACATCTCGTCCCCCATCGGTGTATTTCTCTATATATCATGGGCGGATAGGTAAGCGAAGATGCAAGAGAATTACGATTGGAAACACGTAAGTGACAAAAAACATCTTTGTTCATGGCGTTACTGAATTGAATGAGAGCGATGCTGACAAAAACACCACTCATGATTGCGAACAGTGGCGCTTCTCACAGCAACTGAGTAAAATTACCGATACCTTGACTACTTCCTTGAAGCGTTTGCCAGCCTCTCCTAGCTACAAAGGATCCGGTCATCGCATACTTAAGGTCACCTTCCAATCTGAATCTATGGTGAACGACGCCTTGCAACAATGGTATCGACAAAGGCGTTGTGCTTCAGCAAAAGTTCGTCTTCGCTCGGCCCTGGAAAAGCGGATTAACAGTAAACCGCGCCTGACGCCACAGGTTCCATTAACTGAAACGAATATGGTGCAGACGGACTTGACTAACCAAAAACTCACAAGAGCCGATCCAAACGGGATCGGCGATCTAGATATTCATATAACTGAAGCTGCTCCTAACCTTACACGTGAGGGTTTGAACTGTCTCTACACGAACGCGCAGGGTTTACTCAACAAAATGGCAGAACTTCGCTTGCGGCATGCTGCTCGTCATTTCGACATAATAGCTGTATCAGAAACGTGGCTAAGCTCTTCGATCACTGATGCTGAGGTTTCTCTCACGGATATGTCCATTCTCAGGAACGATCGTCCTGCGGTGTTCTTCTATACTATAATCCACGCCTTTCTTGTGAGGTTCTCCCACAAGAGCAACTTAGCGTGGTTCACTCACTTTGGTGTCGCTTGCAACTTAAAAATAAGGACTATGCACTCGTTCCGGTAATATATCGTCCGCCGAATACTCAACGTTCCATTGATGATGTCATTCTTGCATCCATTCGCTTCGCCTTATTACTACACCACACGCACGCATTGCTGATAGGGGATTTTAACTCTCCTGAAGTCGTCGGCGAACCCAGCCCAAATAGGTTTGCTGCGGATCTGGATGATTTAATCAGCAGCCATCCTTTGTACAACCACGTTAATGTTGCTACACGCTTTCGGAGTGGCGATTGTCCATCTTTACTCGATCTAGTGCTGACTAACGAGGAACTGATGGTAGAAGAAATTAATTATGAACCGCGCTTATGGAAGAGCGACCACATCGTCCTTATGTTTTTTCGTTTCTTACGCCGAATTCCTCGACGAGGAGGTACCCCTGGTACGGGTAGTCACGGACTACAAGGCTTTTTAAGAAATTGTCACTGCTAACAATTTCAATTTCATGTAAAATGGCAATCATGAGCTCACCTGGTCCAGATTTGTCTCCCAGTGTCACTTGCTACTGCAACAACCATCGACTTCCAAAACAGACAAACGACGTGTTCTACGTATTTTCATTCGTAGTAGAACTCGTAAGTGTATCTGCTGCAGAAACGCCGCGTGGCGTGCATTCCAATCGGAAGGTTGTGTGCGACAATTACACAACCACTGTACGTCTCTGTACCTGTCTAGGCCTTGGCAACCTGACAGTATCTTAGCCCTTGTGCAGTCTCTGACTGTACGGCACTTTGCCTGGTTGGGTCACGTTTAAATAATTTCGGAGTACCGACTTCTGAAACGGATTCTTTTTGTGACGCCACATCTCATGGACGCAAATCTTGTGATGACCACACCGTCACGTGGCATAGGCAGCTTAAGAGCCTTATTAGCAGCTTTTCTAAACTCTCTTCAACACGTCTTCCTGACTGGAGTCCCACAATCAGATATCGCAATGGTTAGTAACGCTTCAGGATTTGTCCTGAAACAGTGTTCAGTTGCGGTCTTGCACTAAGCATCTTCTTCGAGTGTTTGCTTAGCCTTGTGTGATCTCAAGTGGAATGGCGATGAACGCTTTTTATGATGCATGGCACCGAAAGTAGCAAGGAAGCTTTGGTATTGATACTGCTCTGCTTTTTCACGAAATTTGATTCTTCCATTCGAGATGTAGGCCCCTCATCTCAGTTTTGTTTGTGCTCACTCTTCTATAGTTCTGTAGCTATCAAGTCCTTCCCTTCCTTAATTTTTAAGGTTTAATTGTCATTTGGTTTTATGGCAATTAAGAATCTGGTACATGCTACCGGTGTAATACCGTCCCCGATGTTGATGCCTAGTACATCAGGGAAGAGTTAATGGCAGTGAGATTCCGGCGTGTTTTCAAATGCACCTTACTATCGGAGGCAAACCAATTTAGCCTGGTTACCTGCGCATTATATAAGTGCTAAATAATTGAAGATCTGTGCTGGCTACCCACACTGGACCTATTGCAGCCACTCTGGCATCAATACTTTCTCGCGCCTCTGTCTATAATCTATCAAACCGAAGTATCTCAATCTACTCGCAGCCCATCAAACTCAACTTGTGATTTTTTGTAACACTACTGGTTAATAAACATCATTTTGATTATTTTAGATTATTATTGCATGTGCTCGCATCCTCACCAATGCCCATCTGATTGCTCGCTACGTCAAACCATTGATGAGTTGGATTTCGATCGCAGCATCTGGTCGGCTGCCTTGATGGGTGACGTTGCCAAAGTCGAACACTTCCTTCGCCGTTCTTCGCTCAATGTGAATCGTTCCGATAAATTCGGGTTTACAGCTCTGGTAACTTGTATTTTCCGGTGATTCATTTTCTTTTTCAGTAGCACTACGCTGCGCGCAACAATCATTTGGATGTTTGCCGTCTCCTTATCAAAGCTGGCGCCAACATAGACGTTCACACTCGCTCAGATGGAGCTACTCCTGCACACAGAGCAGCATATTGTGGACACATCGCTATACTAGAGGAATTGTTCAAATGTGAAACGCGTGCGGCCTTTGTACGTGATTTTAAGGGGCAAACGTGTTTACACAGTGTAAGTTTTCGCCAACAAATACGCTGTATAAATAGTTCCGTTTGATTCTGTTCAGAATCCACTTATTCGCTATTGAAAACGTCCCCTAAATATTCTTCCAATAATTTATTATACAATTGATTGTTCAGTGCAGTGCTCTTGTTTGATGTGAAAATGGGGCCTTAGAAAAACAAGGCAGACAATCTTATTACCGTATCATATATATGGTACAAACACCATGGACCATGTCGTTGCAGTCAGCAACATGCCAACCAGTTTGTCACATGTTGACAAACTAAAAAGTCGAAACATTCAGCTTACGGTGTGCAATACACTGCACGCTACTCTCTGTTTCATTATTTGGGTACTCGCCAGGTTGAGGCATTTTCACTTTCCGAATTTGGTGTACACAAATATGTATTTTTTCTACACAATCGCGAACCAGCTAAACTGTCCTAACAATTGTGTTTTAAATCATACCTCACACCAGTTCCTGGTGGTGCTACGATAATGTTTATTGCATTAGCCAAATAAGCCAACGATTTCAGCAAGAGCTTTCGCATATGTTAACTTATTCCTTTAGCGTAATCATGATAGGATGCTTTATTATTCAAGCAAAGCGATTTATTTGGCCAACTTATCAATCAATATCCAGGCTAGGTTGTGCAACCAATAATGGGCTGCGTGTGAGAACAGACTTCAGTCATATTGTAAAGGGCAGGGGCGATTATGTTATTTTAGTTAAGGCCGAGTCGCGTTTGCTATCTAAAAATCTATCGCGTTGTTCACTCAGGCTTCGAGGTTACTCGATGCAACGCCGACCATCTCCACTTGTTGGTTACCTCTCCATTCACCCCGACGTTAATCGTGTTTACCTGCCTATATAACGCAGAAAACGAGGAATAAAGCACGTCTATCTTTTATAGGCAAATCTGTTTACCACAAGTCATCAACCTGTTTGTAACGGATCGCTGCAAACAATCACCGCGTTTGGCTCATTTAATCGAACTTGAAAAATTACGTATCATTCAGTAGCTCTGACGTTCTTCATCTGTTCACTGTTTCCAAACACACGATCACTCAAACGGTTCTTCTGAAATCCGAAATTTTGTAAGTTTGCGCGGTTTTCGTCTATCTTTTGGGCGCCTGTGTTGTGCCTAAAGGTGGCGTTCCGCATATCACCCGATAGCTCCTAATTAGCACTCTGCTATTTTCCCGGTTCCAGGCTTGTGATCTCTTACGCCAATATATGCTACTATGGGAGAAGAGTACACTTGATTTTGGCGTTGATTTGATGATGTGTAAGTGCTAGTCACCCCACATACATGGCAGGTGGCTTTGCTAACTCTGACGTGCTGCATACCTCCAGATGATTAAACTAGACAACTGCACCAAACAGATTGATATTTTTTAGAGTTTCGTTTCCTCTCATTTGTCAATTGTTTCTTCACAGGCTTACCGTGGAAGACAACCTAAAGTTGTTGAATATCTACTCAGACGCTATCCGGAACTGGAGAACATCAAAGATGAAGACGGCCATGTTGCCGCGGATCTGACGCAATAAATAACCATTTTTAATTCCTGGCTTTATTTCATTTCACTGAAACTGGTGGTTGCACTTATGGAAATTTTGTTGACTCTGCGACAGCATACCGATTTTAACGCCCTCTCAAGAAGTGGAAGTCACCCAGAATGGAGGTAACCCTGGTAGTTTGCCGACTTTCAAACTCGTCTCCGGAATGATTGCCACCTTTTTTCGTCCAACCTTTCGATTCCCTTTTCGAAAACCACTTGCAATAGAGAAGATGCCAACTAAGGTGAACTTTTAGCCACACTCGGGTAAGGTTGGTAAGCCAACGTCGTCATTCAGGCAGCGAATATATATATATATAGTCTGACGAACATACTGTGACCAATTTCACCCATCCACTGGAAAAATCAAACAAGTTGCAGGAGAGCATATTTATTGACATTGCTATAGAACATTCACTTGAATTCCGG
Source organism: Atriophallophorus winterbourni (assembly GCA_013407085.1). Classification (NCBI taxonomy): domain Eukaryota; kingdom Metazoa; phylum Platyhelminthes; class Trematoda; order Plagiorchiida; family Microphallidae; genus Atriophallophorus; species Atriophallophorus winterbourni. Next base: position 40,006 of record JACCGJ010024478.1, read on the forward strand.
GCAAGCTTCTCAGTCCCTTTTTCGTGATCATCGTTTCGAAACCTCACTCTATCATTGAGTGGTGCACGTTTGAGAACTAAACCGTTATCAATAGGACAGTCAGGTTTGAAGGTCATTCTGTTCAGCCTTCACTCGTAGGATATAGAATGCTACACTAACCGGAGCATACTTTCACAAGCATGTGATGAATCGGTGTGTACATGCTTCCAACGGTGCGCGCCATAAATGACCATGCTTCATGCTAACCACGGAGCTAGTTCATTCTAAATGGAGATAGGGGTCGGGATGAGCTACGTAGCGTAGAGGAAAATAGTTTTATCGATGCGAATTGACTGCTGATCGAACACGGTTTTGCGACGTCGCAAGTAAGTATCACGATACCTGATCTCGTGGGTTGGCGTGGAGCTTTGTAGTGGCGTTTTAAGTACCCATACCTGACGCAGTTTCAAACGGTAGATTTCTTTCGTAAATCAATGATCTAGAAGACGAAGGCTACAAGATAATCAACTTTTTGTCGAGTGCCCTTTAAAAAGCATTGAGAGCAAACGATGTGGTCCCTAGTGTGAGTTGAAAATCTGGCAACGGGAAGTGTGAAATTTGGATCGCCCACGCTTCGTTATGATAGATTTTGAAATTGCAAGGTAATTTTGAAGCATTTCACTAATGGTTGAAATACTGAAGAAATTTTGGTATGTACGCTACTATTGGATAAGGCTGGCACGACCAACTTGTTCAATCACGTGCCCATACAGGTGGATCGTGTTAAACCCAAGAGCCTTATAGAAAATTGCATGCATTTCCATCACACCCTGCGATACGTTTCTTGCAGTTTGCACTCATCGGGTAGGGATCCGTATGGCTTGAAACTGAGAGAATGGTAAACAATTTGAGCTTGTAACTATTTTTGGAAAAGTTGTGGTCCACATAACGGCAACTTCGCCCAGATAACCCTTTATTAGCACATATATGCAATTAGTAGAGGCGTTTCCAATTAGTCTTGGCGATTTGGGGCAAAAATTCAGAATTTTTAAACTTTGATTTTTTATATCGCTGTTTGTGGAAAACTGAGCTCAATAACGATAGCAATTTAAAATAAAACATTTAAGTTAACCAATTTGTATTGAAGTGATAAACCAGTAATTTATTTACATATTATTTTCATTGGGTAGATAAATGAAATGAAACAAACAATTGTAACTGGCACGAGCAGAGCCATTTTCTTCTCTTAGATGTTAGTTTTGACTACTTATGAGTAACGGCTACTTTAAAATAATGCTCCAATAAGTAATCACAAAAAATTATATCCATTGTATCGTGGTGCTCGCATCTCATCCCATACATCGTGGTTCTTTGTAAGAAACCTATATAGCAGGGGCATACAAGTTTAACTTTGTTTACAATTATATCCATTAATATTGAGCCTCGCACTGGGTTACGCTGAACTCGTTGTCCAATACCCACACTGGACTGACCCGTTCAGAATGAGCGAACTTCTATATCAATAAACATTTGCGGTAATCAATCTTATCAAGTTCTCCCCGAAACTCGTATCGAGGACAATAGAGTAATCATTTTTTCCTGCACTAGACAAGAGTGCCAATCAAGATCGATCGCAATTCACGCGTCGATGCTGCGAATTGTGTAGTTTCTCTGTTAAACCAAACTAATCATGTTATCACAAGCTTATGAGGAACAACAGCATAAGCGTTGGAAGTGTGAACACACTGGCCATTCATTTTCGTTTCCAAGCTTCCCGCGGAATCACGCTGTGACTCTGATTCATTGTATTAACCACATATGAATCAAATTTATTATTTACCATTCATGTATTCTGTCATTGATTGCTTTAATCGTGCTACCGGTAATCGAAGTTCCAAAGGTTGTCATAGCCGGGGGTGACAGTGGGGATACGCTCCCATATGGCATGCGTCCCAAATAGCCATTGACAATCAAATCCAGCTTCTGGCCTGCACGAGTGGCTCTCCGAGCGCGGCGGAACTGCTTCTAACAACAGGATAAGGGGCGAGGGCGAGTGACTGAAAACGTTTGCTTCAAGCTCATTAGCCTGAGAGGGCATTTCATCTAAGGGAAGCAAAACCCTGATTTTAAACCTCCGCTGCCTCGCGGGAGAAAACCCTAAGGAAAAATCTGGAGCAGTCTCGTAGACGGTTATTTGGTGCACACCACCTCTTTCTGGCAACATCCTGCTGCCTTGCAGGTCGCACTTAGTTGTGCAAAGGCTAGAGAAGCTGACTCGAACAAACGGCGAGTGGTGCTGGGGACGCCGCTTTGTACCCAAATTCCCAAGAACCTTCATTGAAGCCGACTCATCTTCCAGGAGGAGATAATCGCACAAAAGTAAAGGTAAGCAATTGCAGTCTCTGTCAGTTTTTCTTACTTAGATATCTGTCTGGACCTGCTCACCCTGACGTAGTCTACCTCGGTTGAGGAATGTGTTTTGATAGATACGTACAGCGAAGGCGCACTCAACCTGATCGAGCTTGAAGCTAACGGGCATTAGCCAGTATGCATGCGAAGAAACGAGAAACGTTAACACTACTTTAAAGTCAATCGATAAAAATTGGATCGATAACGAGGTCTCGGCACGCATTTCTAAAGCGACCGTAGCATTCCGCAACCTAGGTCACCTCTGGCGTCAGAAAGGACTGTCTCTGCTACTCAAGGGTAGAGTCTATAAAGCGACAGTGCGGGCTGTGTTACCGTATGGGTGCGAAACCTGGACATTACGTAAAGAACACATTCAGCGTCTCCAAGTATTTGACAACCGGTGTCTCCGCAGCATTCTAGGAGTTAGCTGTTACAATCGTATGCGCACCGATGCTCTCCGAAATAAGTTGTTTGGTAGTAATGTCGATATAGAGAAGCAGATCAACCTGTATAGGTTACGCTGGTTGGGTCACGTTTTACGGATGCCGGACCACCGACTTCCGAAACAGATTCTTTTTGCGACGCCACATCCTGATTGGCGTAAATTTCGGGGTGGCCAAACCGTCACATGGCATAGGCAGCTAAAAATCCTTACTAGTAACCTTTCCAAAGTAGGCGCAGCGCGTCTTCCAGGCTGGTGTCCCCGCGATCATATATCGCAATGGTTAGTTACGCTTCAGGATATGTCCCGAAACCGTGTTAAATGGCGGTCTTGCACTAAGCATCTTCTTGGAGTGTTTGCATAACCCTGTATGTTGTCAAGCGGAGTGACGAGAAAAGCTTGTTATGATGCATGACAGTGAAAGCCGCAAGGAAGCTGCCGTGCTGATGTTGCTCTACTCGTTCACGAAACTTGTTTGAATGCATGTTCCATTCGAGGTGTAGGCACCTCTTCCCAGTTTGTTGGTGCTTACTCTTCTATAGAAGCCGTAGCAATTTAAGTCCCACCCTTCCCCATCTTGTAGGATTTTACTTTTTCATGGTTGTATGGCAGTTAAGCATTCGGTACGTGCTACCGGTGTATTGCTGTCTTTGATGATGGATCGATAAAACATTTAATTTTATGGTTTATAAATGCAATTCAGAAACGATCGAGACCAAATTTATTTTCGTACGGTAGATTGAGTGCATTCATGCCGCGAAAACCGGACAAGCAAATCAGGTAAAAGTATGTGCCCCATAATCTGAACAACTTCTCACCACAGTCCGTAGCACATTAAACAATGAGCTTATTGATAAAAATGCCGTATAATGAGTTAATAAGACAATGAGAAACAATAGACGTGAGGTTTCGTGCCTCAGATGGAATTGTGTGATTGAGATTGATTATAAAACAACGTAATGGCCGCTTGAAAGTTTCGAACTAGGTTCAAGGCCGAAATAACGAGATCAATCACAGAGTGCAAGGGAGCGAGAACTAATCACGGTTGTCATCATGTAGAGCAAAAATGCTGATAACTCAAGAATGCATACTGATAAATGCTTCTTAACATTACCGAAGAGCCAGAATACGGAGGAAAAAACAATGTCAATGACGCAATAAATTTTTCGAAATTGTCAAGCCACAGAGAAACCGCTAAATCGGTATTAGATTGATGTCGAATTTGAAAAAAACGCACTCATAGTTATCAGGTGTATTAACAAGCGAATTCACCTGAGAAAAAGAACGGTTCAAAAGAAATCGAGTGTGATGCCCTGAACGGAGTGTATTAAACAAAAAATATTAAAAGTACACATCGCAGATCAATAAAGTGCAGCCATATCTAATGTGATGAAGATCTGGGTCAAACGAATGGACCCACGATTGTCAGAATGAGATTGAATCGGGAATGATTGGTTCCTCTTCCCTGGATACACATTCATATGGCCAATCCGAAAACAGTTACAATCAGATACATGGATTTGTTTTCCCATTTGACAGTACAGCTACCTGAAAGTGGAAATCCAAAAGATATGCATGAATGGCAATGATTGGGCTACGCCTAACGTAAAAACAAAATACCCGTTTAGATTCCGGTATTAACGATTGGCTAACTGCACTATCGTTATTTGGACTTCCAAATAGTTTGAGGAAGAGAGATAATTGCAATAATTTATCAAACCAGCTCAAGCGGGTATTGTGGCCAAATCGAATTGCTTATACAGAATGCGTATGAGATATTTTAGAAATATATCATTGAAGCTTTAACATCTGAATTCTGGCCATTACTTGTTTTGCAAAAAGCGAGCATCGCAATAGATAGTGTCTCGGGAAGTTTGGAGAAATACAATGGCCGAAATATGTTCATGCACCTTTGCCGGACATTTGTATGCAACAAGGAACTAAAATGCGCTTTTATTAACCCGATCGAAGGCACCCTTAAAATCGAGAAATATCGCTACAGCGGACTGTTGAAGAGTATGAGATCGTAACATCACATTACTGCGATGAAATCCAACGTTTCACGAATCGCCGATTCCCAGCGTAAGGTAAAGCGACATGGAAGCAAGTGGCCGAGTTATGACCGAAGCAATGATTAATCCCTTGTGGTCGGATGTGAAATCGAGCAGAACTTCTGTGGTCGCTACTACTGAGTCCCAATACCGTTTCCGTTTCTATTTTCATTATTATGTGTCTAGGCCTGGGCAACCTGACAATATCTTAGCCCGCGTGTAGTCTATAACGGAGCAGAACTTTGACTGGTTTGTGCTTTCATACATACATGCATATTCCCTTGTGGTACGCACAGCTTTTTGAAAATAGATATGACTATAAATTCTCCGAGGCACCGATAAATATTTGAGGGAAAATGTCAGCTAGTGTGCTTAGTAAGATATCGTCACTGTCGTTGAACGTCAGGAACAGCTGACTTGAATCGATTCATTTAGTCAGTGCAGAACTTGATATCAGTTTCGATTGCTGTAAAAATAAACGGCCAGGTCTTACAACACTGAGTATGTATGTATGTATGTATGTATGTATGAGATCACAAAACTGGAATAAGGCGAAGTGCCACACAGTCCGAAACTTTGCGTAGGCTAATTTATTGCAGCTATGTACTGTTGCCAAAACAATTTAGCACGGCGTTATCTGCGTAGTACAAAGTTAGCTGCGCAACACAGAGAAAGGAAACAGCCCCACTTCCGTTGGTCAAATAAAATTGCTTACGTTCGGCCTTACGAGAAAGGCGGAATACTTTGTTGACTATTGTCTTGCAGACTCCAATGGTTTTAGAACCGATGGTCTGAATTAGCTGGAACACTCTCCAACATTACCTGAATTGTTGGTAACCTCCAGTTCCTCGACTTTGTGCGACCACCATGATTGCCTGTTTGATCGAATGTTACACTTCAGATTATTTCTGCTGTTTTCTTTCGGCATTATATAATAATTACATGGGAATCTTACAGCTGTCTTCCAGTAACCGTAGGGTGACCTGGGAATTCTGTTTGAATGTTCTGTTAGAGGTGGTGCTGCCCTATGCCGACTAAACGGCATCGTGCATTACAGAAGCATTCCAATTCCACCTCTGTGTGATATTTTCGGACACCACAGTGAAAATATTATTTCGGAAGTGGCAGTAATAATCTAGTCGAACTGTACGCTGTGAAAGCTTCTCGAGAGGTATGTTCTTACAGGTAACGCTCTTTGAAATGGAGAATTTTAATGAGAATTTTAATTGAAAGAGCGCCTGGTCATAATCTATGCAAGAGTCCCACAAGAAGCGATAGTCCTCAATGTATACTTTTTATGTCGCGATTGTATATTTGTGTCCTGCCATGATAGGCATGAGTGAATTCAAGTGGGTCGTTTATCACCTGTGCAGCACGTCTTCCTGACTGGAGTCCCGCGATCAGATATCGCAATGGTTAGTAACGCCTCAAGATATGTCCCGGAACCGTGTTCAGTGGCGGTCTTGCACTAAGCATCTTCGAGTGTTTGCTTAGCCTTGTGTGATCTCAAGTGGAGTGGCGATGAACGCTTTTTATGATGCATGGCACCGAAAGCAGCAAGGAAGCTTTGGTGCTGATGCTGCTCTGCTTTTTCATGAAATTTGATTGTTCCATTCGAGATGTTGGCTACTCCTCTCAGCTTGTTTGTGCTCGCTCTGCTATAGATTCTGTAGCTATCAAGTCCTTGCCTTCCTCATTTTTAAAGGTTTTATTGTCATTACGCGTTGTATGGCAATTAAGCTTCGGGTACATGGTGCCAGTGTAATACCGTCCCGATGATGATGCCTAGTACATTAGGGAAGTGTTAATGGCAGTGAGACTCCGGCGTGTTCTCAATTGCAACTTACTACCGAAGGCAAATCAATTTAGCCTGGTTACCTGCGCATTATATAAGTGCTAAATAAATGAAGATCTGTGCTGGCTACCCACACTGGACTTATGGCAGCCACTTTCTCACGCCTCTGTATATAATCTATCAAACCGAAGTATCTCAATCTACTCGCAGCCCATCAAACTCAACTTGTGATTTTTTGCAACACTGCTGGTATATAAACATCATTTTGATAACTTTAGATTATTAATGTATGTGCTCGCATCCTCACCAATGCCCATCTCAGCGGTTAGGCTAATAATTCGGCATCATTAGATGTCGTGGATTCAATGCGCATTTGTTAAGTGACCGTAGAATTCCTCAGCCTGGGTCAAATCTGGCGTGTGAGACGTAGAATTTACAAAGCGATAGTTCGAGCTGTACTACTTTATTGGTGCAAAAGAGCATATCTGACATCTCTAATAATTCTCAGCACTTTACGAGTTAGCTCCTACCAACGCGTACGCATGACGCTATAAGTAACAAAGTCTTAGGTACTAAAATTGGCATAGAGAAGCGGGTCGTTGGTTGAGCCATGTTTGGTACTTGTCGGACTCATTATGGACAGCTATTGCATGATAAAATTCTGCAGACGGGGAAGGGTAAGACCTAAAAAAAACTATTGAACCTGTAGAAGATTATGTGCAGACACACTGGGATGAGGTGCCTAAACCTCGAATCAAACGCTTATTCAAGAAAGAGTTGTGAACAAGTGATGCATTTAAGCTTGTTCGTGCCTCTCCAGTTGGCAACATAAACGATTATCCAAACACTCCAAGAAGAAGACTACAACAAGACAGCCAATGAACCCGCTTTTGAGCCATATCACTTATAGTAAGAAGCCATTGAAAATTCTAATCTCTTGGACCCCCCGCTCTAATATGCAGTCAGCGCGTGGCATACGTGGCTCCAACAAGACATGAACACCCTCGAACAGTCACGACGATGAGCAACAAAACTATTCAACGGCTTTCAAAACATGTCCTACGAAGAACGTCTGCAGTATAGCGGCCTCTTCTCAATCCACCACCGACTCCTCGGCGGAGATTTGCTTTTGACCTTAAGCATTCTCACAGAGAATCAGCACCCTTGCAAGGCCCTGATGCCTCTATCCAATCGACACAATCATCGTGGGCACAATCTCAAGATTGATCATGAGAACAGCTGATTGAACTGTCGAAGATATTTCCTACCAATTCATATATGCCGTGTCTGGAACGCTCTCCAACTGGAGCTGGTAGGTGCAGTCACTGTGCTCGTTTAAGCAACACCTGGACAAACACCTATGGCAATCGACTTTCGAGTCACTTTCGTTTATCTTTCGTCATTTCAATCTACCCCACTCTACTTACATACCACTCATATAGCCATAACCGAATAACACTTTTTCTTTTCTCCTCAGTTTACAAAGATCAACGATGCTCACGTCAAAGCAACCGTCCGCAAGTCCGTCTTGCACTGGAGGACGTGGTGGGAATGTGTCTTGGGCTGACAGTTCTCCTTATAAAAAATCCACAAATGTCCAATCAAGGTGTATGCTATACGCGAACATGGCCAGCTATAAGGCCTATTTGCCTCTCTTTCATCTCATCATGTATGCTTTTTAGCACGCATTGTGCGACCCATGTACACACAACCCAATGGTTTCTCAGGAGCTATCGGCTTTTATTACCACAATAAAACGATTGACTATTGACTAGGATGGTTGAGGGTCAGACAGGTAAAACCTGAGGCAAGACCCAAGGACCTCGATCTGTTCTCACTAAAGATATGGCGGCTGCGAGGCGACCGAATAGAAGCCTTTAAGATTCTAAAGGGTCTCACTGGTGATATTATTACTGAAACTTGCCCCTAAAATAGCTACAAGGGGTAGTCCAATGAAACTTCTTAAGACAAGGCACAGGTTGCTGGCACGTGAGCATTTTTTCAGCAACCATGTGGTCAACTTCTGGAACAAGCTCCCAGATTGTGAAGTAAACCTCCCAAATGTGTTGAGCTTTAAAAGTGAATTAGACGCTAAATGGCCAAACATATTTCCGCACATTGTCTAATGAAAAAACAAAAAAACGTGTTGTTACATTTTTACCTCATATCTGTCTAGGCCTGGTCAACCTGACATCATCTTAGCCCACATGCAGTCTATGACTGTGTCACTTTGCCTGGATCAGACTAGTGATTTCATACATCATACATTGTTCACGGTTCAACCGTTGTGGATAACCTCTCGCTAGACACGGAGATTGATAAGCGGATTGGCAGAGCAGCTGTCATTCTGTCCCGTTTGAACTCTCGTGTTTGGGGTAACCGCAAGCTGACTGTAAAGACGAAAATGATGGTGTACAGCGCGTGCGTACTGAACGCTTTACTGTACGGCAGGGAAACCTGGACCACCCACGCAAGACACCGAACGGAAGCTGAATGCTTTCCATCTACGAATCATCCGTCGTATCTTTGAACATATCGTGGGTGGACCAGAGTGACTAATTGCTGAAGTGCTTTCAAAGCTGGTCTACAGAGCATGTTCACTCTATTGCGACAAGCGTTGCCTGCGCTGGCTGGGTCATGTCTACAGATGGAATTTGCACGGCATGAAATCGTAACAGTACTTGTGCTGTGCGGCTACACCGTGATAAATTGAA
>JACCGJ010024479.1:0-14919 GCA_013407085.1 Atriophallophorus winterbourni
CCAAAGACAACATGAGGATCATACCAACTATTCCCTTACGGATAAAAATCAGGAAATAATGAAGGCCACACAGAGTCAAGTCCATTCTTGAATCCCTACCGAAGTAGAACAAACAACTTCTTTAGCAAGTCGATTCCAGTAATTTACTACCCTTTAACTAAAGAAGAACTTACAAACATTGGACTTCAAGAGAGCTTGCGTGGAGAGTAAGTGGCTAACAGGCCATTGAGCGTCTAGAATTTGTTTAAGTTGAAAGCTGCAGAGAAACGCCTTTTGCTAAAATAATTTCTTCCCTTTGGTCCGTTGAAATGTTCGACGACGCCAAGAGAATATCCAGATTTTAAGTAGCACCTCTTTATAACCGATGCTGAAAAAGAAAAGGTGATTTCTGTGCACCAGCACGGTGAGATGTCAGCTAAGGATGAATCTTGAAAACAAAACGCTAGTATTTTCTTTCATTACGGGTTAATGATATTAAAGGCGATCTCAGATAGAGAGTATTTGGATTATTCAGGAAAAAATTACTCCAGTTGTGTTCCGGAGCCTGCTTGAAACTGCATTATATAGGTTTTTCTAAGAGATTCTTCCTGCCTAAAGGGAGAAAAGATTTACCGACTTTAGGCGTGCAGATTAAGTTTTCTAACACTGACCAACAACTATGCTAGTTGCAAAAAGCTGTACGCTTTCGAGTAGTACCATTTCCTTTTTGTAGTGAGCGCACAACGCTTGAACACATTATTCTAGTTGATACCGAACTAATGTCTGGTTTAGTAGCAGGAACAAATAAGGTTTTCTGCTCGATTGCAATTACTTTAGCCGGAAAGTTACCTTGGGTGTCCGCTGAGCAGCAGCGGCAAGTTCGTCATCCTACTTGATTTTATCCCTAAACAGAACTCTAAAATCCTTCACACACTGTATGGCGTTAAGGCTGAGAGAAATACCCGACACGTGGACTGAAATTTCATTACCCTATGCTGACAACAAATGGTTGCTCAGAAATGTACTCCGGTGACTCAACACGTTTAAGTGGTGCATAGCAGCCAGTAGATGCGCATATTTACACAGTGACAACAGAACGATCACGCACAATGTTTAACCCAAATCAAATGAGAAATGAAGCCATACTGGCTCTGGTTGCAGCTCGACAAAATTAGATTCGAAACCTCATACTTAACCGCAAGCTAGGATCATACCGTTCACCCCGCTAACGCTCGAATAGCCACAAGCCCTTGCACGTTTGCCGGTTCCACAGGAAAAACAACGACGGTGTGCGACGTTGCATTAGATCTTGCAGCTCTCGCGCATCGCAAGCAAGAAACTCTCGGGCCGACACGTACCAACGACTAGTGCCGTCGCCTTGAAGCGTCTAGGCCGTTTTTTCTTCATCCCAGTTAGGTCTTCACTGGCCGATCAGCCATTTACAGTCTTGTGCCAACTGAATGTACTAGATATTATCATCGATTGCCGGAAATACAAAGCATAAGGAAATATTTACCGAAATAATTCTCAAGATTGTATTTCTATTCATGTACGAGGCCTTACTGCATAATATGGTTTAATCTATTCTATGGAACTGATAGTCCGATGTAACCGATATTGACGGTTGCTATATTAAACATTTTATTTCTGAAAATTCGTTTACATATATAAAGCAATTTTTCTTCTATCATGGCGCCTTATGTAAATCATTTAAATTTACGAGCAAAGTGCCCCAGGGTTCGTTTCTTGGACCGATTTTCGTTTTGAATGCAAGGTTATGTTATTTGCAGACGATATCAAACTCTGGAGAAGCATACGTACAAATGCCGACTGTGAAATTTTGCAGAAGGATCTAAATACATTGCACGATTGGTCTCTGAGAAACAAACTATCCTTCAAATTCCAAATGTGCAAGGTGTTAAACATTGGAAAGACCGTGAATTACAACTACACTCTTGGGTCCCACCAACTCGTCTGGACAACTGAAGAGAAGGATTTGGGTGTTTGGACCAGTTCAAGTCTGAAGAATTCAATGCAGGGCGAAGCGGTATACAAAAGGTGTCACAAGTATTGGTGTTATTAAAACGAATTTTCGGCAGATTCTTGAATCAGTCGGTTCCCCGTATCATGAATACCTATCTAAGACCAACGATGGAGTACGCTGTTCAGGCTTGGTCACCCTGGATTCAGAAACACATCAATCTTTTGCAGCGTATTTACCACAGAAGCACAAAGCTTGTATCCGGACTAGCTGCTAAACCATATGAAGAACGTTTGAGGAATCTCAATCTTTTTGACTTTCGCTGTCCGCGACTAAGAGGTGACCTCATACTGATGTACAACATTATGCACGTCCCTAACTATCCCTTGTCCAAACTTTTCACACGCTCGCCACCCCGTGCCAGTCGGAAACATGAACTTACTTGCTTATTCCCAATTCAAAACTGAACTGTCGAGGATATTCGTATGCTGTACGTGTAAGCTTCATATGGAGCACTCTCCCCTCCATTGTTACACACTCAGCCAACCTTGATATTTTTAAAGCTAATTTGGACAAATACTTGAGAGAAAACCCCAATTTTGATACGATTTACACTACATAAGTTTCTTATTTTTTATTGTATATAACTCATAACTCCATCGTATGGTTATTGTTAAGCTAAATGCTTTTCAGACCAATACAAATTTGAATCACTTTGAATCACTTTGAATGGTAGATTTATATAAAAATAGTAGATCCTGTTACTTGTCGATATTAGAAAGTCAACGAGTCCAGACATAATTCCTTGGTAAATATAATTTTTGATGAATTGATTGAGACCTCTTGCAAAATTATCATAGGTGCGACTAAGTATGTGTTACTCAAGTTGATCCAATAAAGTTCTTTGCAGACACAGTGAAAACGTTTTACTATCTATTCAATTCTTACTCAATAACGTAATATTTGATAACTAGAACGCGAATCTACATGCTATAAGATCATGTCCAGAATCTATGAATGTATATCTAAATCTCTGAGGGTCCTAAATGCAGACTTTTCAGCAAAATCTATTAGAAATTTGGAAATGTGCCGGAGGATGACTTCCATTCTGTGAGCCTCATGTGGTTCAGGCTACGTGTTAATTACAGTCGTATTCCGAAAGATCTACTCTATGGTGAGTTGCAATTAGGAAGTCGATTATTGAGCGGACTGCACTTGCGGTACAAAGATGTTTGCAAAAGAGATATGAAAGCTCTTGGCATTGACCCCGCGAGCTGGGGAGAACTTGCTCTTGACTGCTCAACTTGGAGGCATTGTGTAAAGCGAATTACAGTATATATATATATATATATATATATATATATATATCCCAGATTCATCCGGTATTTATCAGGGGCTTTGAAGTCGTCAAGTATCAAACATTAATTTGCAACGCCGTATTGTGTAATTTGCATGAGCACCTTGGGAAGATCTACATGCGGTGTGCAATAGGTAATATTTATCGTGAAAAACCCGCTAGTGGTTTTCAATTTCAACCACAAATTCGCTCAAATGGGGAGGGCACTATGAAATCTCTTGATAACTTTCAAAACATGATGTTCTTTAAAATATTTTGCTACTCCACCACCTGAGCGAGATGATATTATGTCACTTCTGAGCAAGCGGTATTGTGATATTGCTAACTCGGAATCCGAAATAACCTCAAGCAACCCAGTTTTATAAATAGCAACGATGTCGGGCTTGCTAGATACCACTGCATCGCTGAGTTCATCCAGCTTGTTTCTCAGGATCCTCGCGTTAAATAACATTCTTTTTAACTGACGAGCCGAAAGTCCACAATACGTAAATCCTTATCTCCTGCCTGTATCCGTTGCTTTAATATGAAAATAGCAGACTTTATTCTGACTCGATCTTCGGGGGTCATATTTCGCAATATTCTGTATGACTCTCCTAATAATCGATAGGATTAATGCTGCTTCATCTTTGCAACCAAGAACAAATTTCAAGGGCCTTGGGCGGTCATTGGATGTGACTGGCCTTCTTCCTAATCGAAAGGCTGTAACAACCGTGATTACATCGTCCACTCGATCCCATGGTTCCACAAAGTTTAAATGCAGAAATTTGCGATCTAACTCCATGTGATCTACTGCTGACTCAGCAGTTTGTTCAGGTACGTTCATTATCACCACACAGTGACTACGTGAATCATTGTTCACTGAACGCGCTTTGAAGCTATTACGCATGATAACGATGTTGTCACTCCCGTCTTTCTTATTTACTGCAGGAATTAAAAAATGTGGCTCGTCCATCTGTTTTACACAATTTCCCATCTTACGAGTATCTGCATTAGACGTGTCATTCACATTATTCCTAGCTAATTCTGTATAATTTACAGGTTCCTGTTTATTAGAATTCGAAATTGGTGTATCTTTCAGGATGGATTCGTTTAGACACTTGAATTTTTATAACTATGCTGATGCGGCCGTTGCCTGTGGCGCGGTTCTAAACTATGTATGGGTATTGGGTGATTTTTCTATTTACTCTATCTTTCGCTAGCATGTGATTCAAAAGTCAATCAGCATCACGTGTATATTGTTTGACTTTTGCAGCCCGGCCAGTGACATCGACAAGTTTCAAATAATTCAAATGGCGCGAAGCAAATAATAACAGGATATTGAAAACAAAAACATAAACAGGCATCAAACAACAATGCTGTTCTTTTCTCTATCCATTTTTCTTTTATTCGAACTTAATTCACAACGCAATCTCTCCAGAAAAATAAGATTCGGAATACGAGCGTTGTTCTGGGATCCAAGACGAGGGTGTTTAAAAGACAAAGCCGCCGCCGGAACGCAGTCGTCAGAAAACACAACTATGGCCTAACCAAAGATGTCCTCCAAAATTCCCGTGCAGAAAAATGGATCCATCCAGTTGTCACACCTGATTACACAGGCTTTCTGGGATCCCATCTTTTTACATTTCGAGCTGGCGTCCGAGTTTTCGTTAACGATAATTAACCGCGAATGCTACTTATTTTTATTCGTTAATGAACTTCTGCGTGAACTTTCGCTCATGGGATTTATTCCAGCACTGACCATCGCAGCAAGGAATATTAAACACATTCTGTAGCAGACTTTATTCAGAACGAATTTACCAGATTTTAAGAGGATAATTCTCAGTTAATCCTCAGTAGCGATTTACGAATTCCTATGCAGAAACACAAATATAACTTTCGCAGCAAAGAGATATTGATTCTTAAATGATAATAATCAACGCTTCATGCAATATTAAAACAGCCGCACTCAAGTTCAAGCTTTAAAATAGCGACAAGCTCAAAAAGTTAACTCCAGGATACTGTACAAAAAGATTCGAGAGTTCGGGTTATTAGTTATGGGTTAAATGGGGAAAACGTGAAAGGTTTCACTGGAAGGCAGAACGTGACATAAAACAGAACATAGTGCAGTATAGAAAAATATAGTATTTTAAACGTTATGAAGTAAAGTAAACAAATAAAGATCAAAACGCTTTTTGAAAATAGAAAAGAAGTGGCAGACATGACACAACTAGGTAGATCGTTCGAGGCTTTAGCTATTTCAACAGCGAAAAACTGTTTGCGACAGTACAAGGTCCTTCGTTGATGTGCGATCTTTAAATTATGGTCACGTATATGAGCTAAGGTAGCAAACACGAATATTAATTTACAAGGATGGATTTTCTCGTTATTATTTTGTACGCCAATATCGGGTCTCCACGAATTCAAAGGTATTTCGATGAGAATAAATTTTGTGCTCTTGGTTACTATAAAACTCAAGCCAATGGGCATGACGTTGAGGCTGTCCAAGTAAACTTTCGTCACGCATCAACCACGTATTTTACACAAAAACGGCATTCTTCAATATGATCGAACGTACACATTCAGAAGTGACGAGACTAAACGTAAATCAAATATACCGAAAGCACGCTTCAAGAGGCCAACATTACGATTCACCACACTGACTGCCTTCATGCATTCAACAGAAGAATCTAGGTCGTTCTGGGTAGCAAAGTAGCAAAACCGAAGAGCAAACCTGATAAGCGCCGATTGAATAACTCCGCAACAGCGGATATTTCAATCAAGGACGCTCAAGTGCTGGTAGAAAATATAGGTGACGAATCTTGGCTTAGTTGTGATGCAGCAAACGGAAGCCTCGCTTCGTATGCGCTCAACGCTCCTGCATTAGAAACCTCTACGCCACAACCTTCCAGCGACACCTTCCCCGCCACACAGCACTAATTCGGACATACCAAAAAACTTGGTAATACCTCGGGTTTTGCGCCCGAGGGTTGTCCGAAATTAGGCGGGGTACATCGAAATGCTGTGAGCATACTATACACAAATGCTTGCAGCGTGCGTAGTAAATGGCTGGAATTAATGCAGAAAGCCTCCAATAGTAAATCTAGGATCCTAGGTATATCAGAGACCTGGCTTCAAGATGCAGACATTATTCCAGTTGATCTTCTTTCGACATATACAGCCATCAGATCGGATAGACCAGATGGTAGACGCGGAGGAGGAGCTATAATACTACTACAACATGGTATTAAATACCAAGACTCTGGCATAAAAATGGCCACCTTCGGCATCCAGCTGGTCTCGACAATCGTCACAGACGGTAAGCTTACTTTCTGCGTTAGGCTGCTTATAAAGGACACCCGGCACTTCTGAGGAGGAGGACCAGGAACTTAGGGAACTTCTCACCAGGTTGCTCATAACTGCCCCACGAGTCTATTTAATAGGTGACTTTAACTTACCGGGTATTGACTGGGACACTCAGACAACCTGTGATAGAATTTCCCAGGTATATCTCGATTGGATGCACTCCAGTGCGCTTCATCAGCACGTAAGTTGAGAAAACTAGGTACAGAGATGGACATTCACCATCTACACTGGACCTACTTTTGTCTAAAGGTCCTAAAGATGTCCAAAACCTCTCTTACGACTCCACCTTTAGGGAAAAGTGACCATGTCACCATAATATTCCAGGCAATTCTCTGTTTTCATAAGCCACCAGTCAAATACAGGCGTAATCTAAATCGAGTTGACTGGAATGCTGTACGGCTTTCCGCTTTACGATGTGACTGGTTCTCTGGAACCAATAACATCGAAAGTAAATGGTCGGTTATTAAGCGCAATATTTTAATTCTTCAAAACCTTCACTGTCCTTTTCGACCTATACGGCTAAAGAACAAGCCACCTTGGTGGACTCCTGCGGTGCGACGCAACATTATTAGGCGCGACAGACTGGCGGAGATACACAGCCTTGCCAACCTATAGAAATTGGTCGTGCTATAAGGCTTCGAGGAACAACACAGTAAAGCTACAACGGAAACTTTAGCGATGCTACGAAACTTACGTGGCGAAATCTGCTAAAAAGTACCCTAAGAAGTATTATAGTTATGTTCAGTCCAAGGGTAAGACAAGGGAGCACATAGGTACCCTAATATTAGACAATAGCCAGAAAGCCAATTCTGACCCCGAAAAGGCAGCAGCTTTGCTGGATTATTTTCGAAGCGTACATAGAATGGATGTCGGGAATGCGATTCATTCAGTCCCAACTATCAATACGGAAATGGGCGCCTCACTAAGCGAAGTAGTTTTTTGCACGGATGATGTCAAACGTGTCCTAAAGAATCTAGACGGAAATAAATCTGCCGGACCTGACGATGTGCATCCTTAAATTGTAAAGGAAATATCTAAGGTACTAGCAGGGCCTCTATGTGAGTTATATAACGAATCGTTCTGCAAAGGCATCCTACCAGCAGACTGGAAGATAGCCATTGTCGTACCCATTCCAAAGGGAGTTTGCGCAAACATAGTTAAGAATTTCCGACCGGTAAGCTTGACTAGTGTTTTATGTAAAACCTTGGAAAGACTTATCAGGGATCGATTGTGCAGCCACCTCGTGCACAATTCATCATTAAACACAGTTCAACATGGCTTTCTTAAAGTAAGGTCGTGTCTCTCAAATCGTTTAAGCTTTTTAGATCGAGTTTCTGAGACACTGGATGGAGGCGGACGGGTGGAGGTCTTTTACTTAGACTTCAGTAAGGCGTTCGACTCGGTTAGTCACCGGTTCCTAGGAATGAAGCTCGCGGGCAAAGGCATAA
This sequence comes from Atriophallophorus winterbourni, assembly GCA_013407085.1. Taxonomy (NCBI): domain Eukaryota; kingdom Metazoa; phylum Platyhelminthes; class Trematoda; order Plagiorchiida; family Microphallidae; genus Atriophallophorus; species Atriophallophorus winterbourni. Next base: position 8,108 of record JACCGJ010024479.1, read on the forward strand.
CTGGTAAGCTTCACGACTGGATAACCTGTTTTCTTCGTGATAGATCCTTCCAGCTCCGTGTAGGCGATACTACCTCTGAATTCGCAACAGTTAGCATTGGGGTCCCACAAGGTTCAGTATTAGGCGCAATACTCTTTCTGATCTTCATCGATGATCTGGCATCGCAGTTGTCATGTCCCTGCTACATGTTCGCTGATGATGTCAAATTCACCGGATTCAGTGATCACGGTGATTTGTTGAGAGATGTTGAAAAGGTCATTAAATGGTCGCAGGATTAGGATCTTCCTATGAACTATAGTAAATGTCATCTGTTGTCTGCAGCAGTCGACAGAATTACAGTAACTGCGAATAACGGTAGGATCGACTTTAAATCTATTCAGAGGATTAAGGATTTGGGTATAGTCGTAACAGCGGACTTCAAATGGGCTGCGCAGTGTGCCACCGCTGCACAACGAGCTAGAGGAGAACTCTTTAGGCTTAAATCCGTTCTGACATGTAGAACGCCGGAAGTGTTTATCCCTTTATATACGGCGATTGTCAGGCCGCATTTAGAATACTGCGTGCAAGCCTGGAGCCCCTTCTTTCAAAAGGACATATTACTATTAGAAAGAGTCCAACGACTGGCTACCAAAATGGTTGAAGGTATGTTTGGGAAACCCTACGAAGAACGTCTAATTTCTTTAGGTCTCTTCTCCCTTCGGCGTCGGCGTCTACGGGGTGACCTCATAGAAACTTTCAAAATCCTGAAAGGCTTAGGAGACGAGGGTTGTCAAATCCTGTTCTGTCGAGCAATCAACCCCTCAACTAGAGGACATACATTGAGGCTCGCGAAAAATCACAGCCGTCTGAATCTTAGGCAACACTTTTTCAGTGAAAAAGTGGTAAGCTTCTGGAACAAGCTGCCTGAGAATCTAATAGCTTGCAGATCAATAGGTGCATTCAAAAAAGGTTTAGATGCCTTGTGGCTTGGGCTTTTCCCAGACTTCTTCCCGTGAATATACAGGTTGTCTGTCGTCAAAATTGTCCATTTTTTGTTCATTTTAAAATTATATGGTCTTGACCACAATTTAAAAAACAAAAAATCCTGTTATATAATGCCTCGTTTTGAATGTCATGTTTTAAATGTACGCACCAATTTTTCATAGCTAACCTCTCAACGGTTTGTTGAAGAGAAACCCTTTCCGTTTTTCTCAGTCGCAGCTACAAATTCTGGGACCAAAGGACGGCTTGGAAAACATCGGACGTACCTACGCATACGACGAGGATACCAATTTTGGCAGTGGTGAGCGCTCCTTTGAAGCTTTCCAGAAACGGGAATTATGGACGCTCGATTGGCGGCGCGATCGTCAAAGATATCCAAATCACAATAAGAAAAATCGCTTTGGCAGTGGTGGTTGCTTTTCTGCAGTTTTCCACCGAAAGAAATTCTGGACGCTCGATTGGCTCGTTAGCCACATACTATCTTGTGCAAACTGAACTGAACTGAACGGAACACCTCAAGGTCACCCTTTTGAAGGCTAACCATGAGCAGTTCATCGCCCAACGTATATCTGAGGTTACCCTGTTTTCGGATCCGTAGTACGTTGAGATCCTCTTCCATTCGTCGAATATAGGCTGTGAAAAATGGATAATAAATATCGTCCATATAATCAAGTTATTTTAATTGTAATGAAACAACACTTACCTGGATTGTTACGGCCAGCCAGAACTCGCCGGCGCATGTTTACTACATCACATCCGGTAAGATTTTTCTGAAATTGCGTCTTCAAGTAGTACCGTATGTTGAATGAGGAGTCCCCGCATTCCAGCAGCGGTCGAATCATCTCCAATTCCGAAAGAAAAACGACCCAGCTTCCCCGGTTTGAAATTCATGGTTATGAACCATGTTACATTTGGTGACGCGGAAACCAGAGCCCATACGCCCCAAGTTGAAATGGGCCTCGCATTGTGTTGCAAACGAATCTCTACGGTGAAGGCCAAGATCTGGTTTCTGGTGGTATCCTTTTCGTTGACATATATATTTAATAAATGTCAACTCGCCCGATTGGTTCCTCTTTGATGTACGGATGGCATAGTGGGTACCAGAAACTCGAGCGAAATCGGTCAGCAGGTGGTTCAATTCCTCGAGACTTCCAATCGCGCGGTAGCCAATGGTTCCCTGAAAAATCTGAGTAATATCGTTAGAGCTCATAATTAAAAGTGACGGCGGACACCTTGCAGAGCTATTTATTGGAGCTAAAGCAACCAATCGGAATTCAACCAATCAAAATAATCTGTATGAAGGCTGACAGGCGTTGCGGCTGAAGCAATTCAACCAATCCAAAAGTTTTGCAGTGTGGTGACGGTTCAAATATTTAATCAATACTGATCGATAATTTTGTAATTCAAATTTTCTTGTTGTTAACCTCACAATAATTATAATACACTCTTTGTCTACGCACGGTTTTCGCACTTCTGTGGTTGTCTGGGAGTCAAAATTGTATGTGGATATAACTGGAACACACGCAGCATCAGAATCTATTCCTCGCTATCCACTACAAATTGGTGAGCCCGATTAACGCAATGAACCATAGTGCAAATAACGAAAACAAGATGGAAGATGATTTTATCAATCAAATCACATTACCAGTCTTCGACGCAACAGAACCACGTCTATGGTTTGCACAAATCGAAGCTCTATTCGAGTCATACCGAGTTCGAACACAACGCACACGCTACAACCGCGTTGTCGGAATGCTTCCAACCTCCATCGCTAGAGAAGTTGCCGATTTAATTTATGATCAACCTACCACAGATCCGTACGATAAGCTCAAATCTGCAATTATTTCTCGAATTGGTTCCACCGATGAGCAAAACTTGCGAAAACTCTTATCCAGCTCTGAGCTAGGAGATCGAACACCTTCGCAACACTTACGCCATTTGGTACAGTTACAGGGCACACAGAAGGTGGACGAACGAGTTATACGACATATCTGGTTCCAAAGTTTGCCAGACGATTTGCGTAAAGTTCTGGTTAGCATGGTAAACGAAAGTAACCTAGACAAGCTCGCTCAAGTTGCAGACGAAGTCTTTGACATCTCTCGTAACTCATCGGTCTACACAGTCAGCCCACCCACCCCTGGTACTTCCAACGCAGATTTGAACAAGGATATATCGGATTTGAAATCCCAGATAAGCGAATTGGCTTTACAAATACAACACTTAAACAGAAGTCGAAGCCGTTCTCGCCGTGGAGGGAAACACATTCCAAACACTAAACCACACAGCCCAACACGAACATCTGAGCTATGCTACTATCATCGCCGTTTTGGAGCGAAAGCCAGGCATTGCACGTCCCCATGCAGCTTCAAATCAAAACACCAGGGAAACCGCGAAGCCAGACAGTAGAAGCGGCAGCTCTGTCTGGCAATACCACCAGCCGCTTATTCTACGTCACTGATGGTTCAACAAAGATGCGCTTTCTGATCGACACGGGAGCCGAACTGAGCGTCATCCCACCCAAAAACTCAGAACGCAAAAACCACTCTTCATTGACTCTACAAGCGGCGAACGGTACTCGAATAACCACATACGGCCAGCGATCACTCTCCATCGACCTCGGTCTTCGACGAAACTTTCGATGGATTTTCACTGTCGCCGATGTAAAAACCCCTATCCTGGGAGCCGATTTTCTCTCACACTTTAATCTTTCAGTCAACATGAGTACACGAAAACTCATAGACAATGTCACAAAGATTAACGTCATCGGCCATTTGTGCAACTCTCCCATAAAAACTATTCGAATCCTGATTCCAGATACTGCTTCGAATTACGTTTCGCTCATCAGGGAATTTTCAGATATCTTCAAACCCTGTACACACGACACCCCTGTGAAGCATGACATCAAACACCATATTTCGACCCGTGGACCCCCGGTTTTCAGTAGACCACGCAGACTGGCACCTAACAAACTTGAAGCTGCCAAACGAGAATTCGAGCATATGATGGAACTCGGAATAATCCGTCCATCGAATTCACCTTGGGCCACACCTCTTCACATGGTCGAAAAGAACAAACCGGACGCCTGGCGTCCATGTGGCGATTATCGTGCTTTAAATCGTGTAACAATCCCAGATCGATATCCGATTCCGCACATACACGACTTTGCACTATCTCTTCACGGAAAATCTGTGTTCTCGAAGTTGGATTTAGTGCGGGCATATCATCAAATTCCTGTAGCTGACGAAGATATTCCCAAAACTGCCATCACCACTCCATTTGGTCTGTTCGAATTTCTCAGGATGCCATTCGGTCTACGCAATGCTGCACAGACCTTCCAGAGATTCATGGACCAAGTTTTCCTCGGTCTATCTTTCGTCTACGTGTACATTGATGATGTCCTAGTCGCAAGTACAAATCCCACTGAACATCTTGAACACCTTCGTGAAGTATTTCAACGTCTATCCCACTACGGCATTGTGGTTAATCCCGATAAATGTCTGTTTGGTGTGAGTTCCATCGAAATCCTTGGACACCGAATTAATAGTTCCGGTATAAAACCGTTACCTCAAAAACTATCAGCTATCCAAGATTATCCATGTCCCAGCTCCAACCGTCAAGTCAGACGTTTCTTGGGTTTGGTCAACTATTATAGACGTTTTATTTCCACAATGCGCTATGATTTCACAACCATTGACTGACTTGTTACGTGGAAAGAAACGTCAATTTAAAATGAATGACGAAGCCATCAAATCATTCGAACAACTCAAATCTGCACTAAACAAAGTCACATCACTGACTCATTTATCAACGAACCCCAATGCTCGATTGTCTCTCGCTACAGACGCATCACAAGAAGCAGTCGGCGCGGTCCTTCAACAAGAAGAAGACAATATCACCTAGCCACTCGCTTTCTTTTCTCGTCGTCTTCAACCAGCTCAAACTCGATACAGTACGTTCGGTCGTGAGTTACTGGCTATCTATTATGCGATACGACATTTCAGACATTTGCTTGAAGGCCGTGATTTCACAGTATGGACCGATCACAAGCCCTTAACATTTGCTCTTTCTGCACAATCGGATCGATATTCGCCTCGAGAAATACGTCAGTTGGATTATATTTCGCAATTCACGAGTGACATTCGATATCTTTCCGGCTCGTCAAACACAGTTGCGGATACATTCTCTCGGATTCAGTTAAGTGCTATCGGCCTGCCTGGAATCGACTTTGAGCAATTAGCACGTTCGCAGCAAAATGACCCTGTAATAAATCGGTATGTTACTTCACAATCGGGTAAAATCCGCCGTATCCCGATACCTAATTCCAATTCTTATCTGGTTTGTGACATGTCTACCGGTAAAGCCCGTCCAATTGTCCCATCAGATTTGAGACGTACTGTATTCGAGCATTTACATGGTTTATCACATCCCGGAATAAAAGCTACTCGAAAGCTGATTAGCTCTCGTTATCTTTGGTCTAATATGCATAAAGACATTCAACTTTGGACCAAGAGTTGCCTCCGATGTCAACAAAGCAAAGTCCAACGTCATACCATCAGTTCCCCTGGTGTATTTCCACCTGTTACGGAGCGCTTTCAGCACGTTCACTTGGATCTCGTTGGTCCATTAGCGGTCTCTAATGGTTGCTCCTATATATTGACCTGCGTCGACCGTTTTACCCGTTGGCCATTGGCTGTAGCCATACCGGATATCAGTGCAGAAACGGTTGCGAAAGCTTTCGTTCAACATTGGATCAGCAACTTTGGTGTACCGAACACTATTACCACTGACAGAGGTTCTCAATTCCAGTCAACGCTTTTTCGGGAATTGAATAGAACACTCGGTACAAAGCACATACAGACTACAGCCTATCATCCTTCTTCAAATGGCTTAGTCGAAAGATTTCACCGGCAACTCAAAGCCGCAATCATGAGTCACGGGAATTCAGAACGTTGGTCCGAGTCATTGCCTTTGGTGCTTCTTGGTATCCGTACAACCGTTGAAGAAGACCTGGGTTGCTCAGCTGCTGAGATGGTGTACGGGAGTACACTTAACCTTCCTGGCGAATTCCTGACATCTTCCGATTCACCAAATGATCTTACAGCTCCACAATATGTCAGTCGCCTTCGCAGCTTCATGAAATCATTACGAGCTATCCCTACTCGGCAACAAGCCCAACCGTTCTATATCCCGGCAGACTTGTCTACTTGCGACTTTGTGTTTGTGCGCGCCGATCATGTACGTCGACCACTTCAACCACCGTATACTGGTCCGTACAAGGTGCTCAGCAGGCATCCCAAGTATTTCGTAATTGACCGGAATGGATCAAGAGAAACTGTCAGTATCGATCGGCTGAAAGTCGCTTACGTAGAACCAACATCAGAAGCGAAAACAAATACCCGAAACATTACTCCACAGACTTCTACTACTGACCAACACGTCACTTCGCCTGATTCACAAGAAAGCAACCTGACCCCCGATAAACCCCCATTCCGTTCGTGTCTCAAACCACCCGACAGACAAACAAATTCAGGCCGCAAGGTACATTTTCCCCAAAAGTTTGACGATTTTATAACCTAATGTTTTTTTTCGAGCGTCTTTTTCTTGTTCGACGCTCTAGGAGGGGAATCTGTGGTGACGGTTCAAATATTTAATCAATAGTAATCATAATTTTGTAATTCAAATTTTCTTGTTGTTAACCTCACATTAATTATAATACACTTTTTGTCTACGCACGGTTTTCGCTCTTCTGTGGTTGTCTGGGAGTCAAAATTGTATGTGGATATAACTGGAACACACGCAGCCTCAGAATCCATTCCTCAATATCCACTACA